>JAZHYW010031426.1:0-103161 GCA_037355805.1 Ixodes ricinus | reverse complement strand
TTAAGACTCTCGTATCTGACGATAGGTCATGCGCGAGAAGCTCGCTGATTCCTATGTCCGCGTGTACATCCACGCTTGAAAAGCGCCGTGTCACGGCCGATTCGCACGTCCCGATCGCTCAAGCCGGCCGAAACACGCCGGGGAAGGAAAAACACCTGATTCAGGGTACGTGATTGGCCGAGCTCCCTTGTAGCCTTTGCTGCGGTCCATCCGGAGGTTTACACGGGATGGACGTCACGCTCGCGTGCACACGAAAGGACGTGCCAAAAGTGCATCCTCGAGGCTGAGACCACCGGCGAAACAGACGCCGACCGCCGCCGCTGCCGCCGCCGACGAAGCCACTTGCGAGACGCGGAGACAAATCCGTAGCCGAAGTAATATACACAAATGAAGCCGGACACGTTTGCAAATTTCAGCTGTGTTCTCTCTCTCATCTCTCTCTCTTTCACGGCCGGCCGTCCTCCCTGCCTTCTCTATTTGTTTGAGCGTGCATAATATGCAGCCGATGCGAAGTGCCGATAGCGACGATGTGGGACCGCCAGATCTCCGAGCGAAGTTGGCAGCCGACGACAGGTCTTGTTTTATGCGACTTGCGTTTTCGTTGAAAACGTTTCTTTTTTATTATTATTTTTTTAATGATATACCGCTTTTGGCCTTGCCCTACGGTTGGAATAAAAATAGTCGGAATGCAAGCGAAAGGAAGGGACCGTTTCGAAACCTGATTCGAATTGGGCGCTTCTATGTCTTTGGGATAATCAATGACCACTGATTCGTGACTGAATTATGCATTTGAAAAAAAAATAATAAAAGAAGCGAGACGTTTCTGTACGTATGCGGGGACAACTTGAAATTGATTTAAACGTAATGCCTGAAAAACAAAATAGAAGCAAAGCTGTACACTGACGTACACTTCGCTTTGTACGTCTATATACATCCCTACATTGCTTGAAATAGTTGTATATTGATGAAGAAAGTAGTAAATATAAAGAGGTGTCATGCTGAAAAAATTAAAACACGTCATTCGCTATTTTTTTTTTTACAATGCAAGGATTTTTCTTTTAATCGGCAAGTTTACGTGGACGTTAATGCCATGGGAGGTTTTAAAAGGGGGGAGCGCAGCGGCACCCCCCCCCTTTACACACACACACACAACTTCCTTTTAATGAAAAAAAAAGCGACACACACGAGGGCCGGTTTGCTAGAATCGACATCTTAGCTTAGACTGTGTGAAAGAAAGCTTTTACCAAGCCTGGGGCGCGCGAGTGCATGAGAGGCTGGACTTCATGTGCCACTTTACTGGTGGGCCAACTTCCTTTCACACAGGCTCAATTTACATAGGCTGCATTTACATGAATGCGACCGTAGCGCGTCGAATCGAGATTTGACTCTTTTGATTGGTAGAAAAGAAGAGGAAGAAGTAGGAAGACAAGACTGTGTGTGAATGCGCTACGATCGCATTCATGTAAACGTAGCCACAGTCTCAGCTGAGACGCTGATTCTAGCAAGCCGGCCGAGACGTTTTCAGGAAGAAATGCTTAGTTTTTGGTGACACAACAAAACTTAGATTTAACAATATAGATATTCTGCGCAACGCTTCGACGGCCACGTCACCTTTCTGCAAACGCCATCCCCCCCCCCCCCCCTCTTTTATATTTTTCTACCAAGCCTTACCCAGACATCCGCCCCGGGTTAGTGCAAAACCGAAATAAGACATTTAAAATAATTATATTCATTGTATCGTTTAGAAGCTTGAGTTGACCAGCGAGACACAACTCCACACTAAGAAGTCCACGTTCCCGCACTAGGTAGAGACAATCGTAGTAGTAATACACACGGAGGGGGAGCGAATGACAAAGCTTGTAATATGTATAGACCTAGAAACACAGCCTGCGCTTTAACACTGAGCATTCTTTTTCTTTTTTTTGGGGGGGGGGCGAGGGGGGGCAAATTATATCAGCTTCGTCATCCTCCGAGCTACCTGCGTTGAGTGCAGTGATTGGCTCTCCCCCATGGGTGTTGCGAATAAGTGGATGCTTCATATTTTTTTTAGCGTGTAAGACATCAAAATCCGCCTACCGAAAACTAGTGACCCTAAGCTCACCATCAATCTTAAGCCGCGGTGCGACTGCTAATGCATATCATGCAAACAGACGGCAGTCTGCAGACAGTGTGAGCAAGTGTCGGCGCGAACCAGTGTTTGCACATCCGATACGGTATACGATGGTGCCCTCGCGGTATGCACTGCGCATGCTCTACCCCAGAAGACTCGCACATGCGCAGTTCGCACCGGAGGGCCCTTCGTACCGTATCGGATGTGCAAACACGGTTCTTTGAAACCGTCTATTGTCTGAGACATGTTTCTTCGCCGTGTATGCCGGTCCGGTAACACTGGTCATGCAAACACTTTCCGCAGACATGTTCGAAGCACACATGTGTATGAAGCAAAGATTGCTTCGAACTTGCTTGAGGCATGCCCGCAGATTCTTCTCACATGGCGTCTATACAGCGAACACAGTGTATTTTTTTGTATGATGCACTGGCCGGTAATCGAATGAACGGTTATCATTAAAGAAACGTTCCGTTTTTTTTTCTTTCTTTTTGTGTTGCCCGAGTCCTCGTGGAGCCAAGAACAATAGTCCCAAAGCGCAGCCTCGCCGGATTTCTATACTGAAAGGACATGGAACCACATAAATCGCGCGTCTTCTTGTCCCAAACGGTGGTTGTCTTTCGTTCGGCTGTTTCGGCGAAAACTCGCCGCGCGACAGATACAAATGATGCTAAAAAAGGGATGCGCTCTCTCTCTCTCTTCGTGCGCGATGGGCGACCGCACGATTTTGTCAATTTCCTGCGCGGTCTATATTACGCGTACACCAGCGCGCGCGATAAAGCGGTCGCGTGAGCCCCGAACATTCGGACACCCTAAACGTGAGATCGCGTCGATTCGTCGTCGCCCTGCGCATTGCATTTAATGACAGCGCTGGCCAAAGGCGATTAATCGAGCGGCAACACGCGGATCGGCGGTCTCCCTCATTGGCTGGAGGGGTGATGACGTCACCGTTCCCTAAAATATACAATGTTGTTGTTTTTTTTTGTTTTTGTTATGCATACATTGTCATGCCCGTATAATACGAATTTCCATTCGTTCTAATTGGGAGACGGTCTGGATATTATTGGGAGATAAGTGAACCCGATATCACTATAACGCCCACTCTTGGTAAAAAGCAATACGAAAATAGTAAACTACTTTTGTACTTTTATGAAAATAGAGTACATTTAAAGTATATAATTTTAGTATACCTTCTGTATCTGAGGCAGTATTTTCCGGGCTATAATGCGCACCCGGTGTATAGTCCGCAGGGGCCAATTTAGGCCGAAAGAAAAGTTTTTGCTTAGATAGTCCGCACCTGGTGCCTAATCGACAGGAAAATCTTCTCATACCCGGCACACCTTGACAGATGTCTGCTTTCTTAGCTCACAAAGAAGCTTGTATTATACATAAATCATCATTAACATGCTCTTTCATTCACAAAATCCGCCACGTCTCGTCACAATGAACGATCTTGAAAAACAAAATTCCTGTATAGTCCGCAGGCGTAGATAGACCGCACAGCCAGAAATTTCAACTTTTAAACATGTATAGTCCGCGGACTATAGCCCGGAAAATACGGCACTTTGTTTATTGTAATTTTAATGTACCTCGCATTTTATGAGTGCGGTCCGCGCGTCGACCCGCGGCATGTCACTAATGTGCACACAGCAAGCGCATATGTGTAATATACCATTCGTAAACTAAAGCTATACATTAAGTATACTGCACGAAGCGTGTTATGAAAGTGCAAAATTAGTATATCTTCTATACTTCGTTTCAGCTTATTAAGTCCAGGCGCGCCGACGCTACGGGCTAATGGGACTAATAAGCAGCGTCAAAAAGCGCAAGTCACCATGGCCTATACTCTGTTTTTGATAGGTTCAGCGATGATTGAACAAGTAAGGAAAAATGACGAACACAATGACGCTACGCTTTTGACACTGTCTGACTGGTCCCATGAGAGCCGTTTTTACTGAGAGAGTTTGGCCAATGGGCGGAGCTTGTTGCCCGTTAGAACCAGCAGATTTCGCGATAACACAAAATGGCGGGATTTTCTCGGTCGCGCACCAGTCACCTAGCTGTGTTTGGAGATTTGTGTTTGTCCTTTGTCCCTCTTGTTCCCCTTCTCCAGGGATTATTTTCGTCGTACTTCCTTGTCTTGTTTATTTTTGAGAAGTCGCATAGAGTTCGTATGAGTCAAAGCCACAAAATGGCGAACGGAAGTAGTCATCCCCCGGTTGTCAGACTATACGCTGCTGTGGTTGCCAGGCTGTCAAAATCTCCTTAAGAAGGCCAAACTCTCTCAGTATAAACGGCTCTGGGTCCCATCTAGCTCGTAGCGCCGGCTGCGTCTGAACTTAAGCTGAAACGAAGCATAGACCACCTCAACTCAGTGACGTCACGCTACTGCGGTGGCGCTGCCGTCGGTACTGTACATGCGCAAAACGCTTCACTCCTTCCGAATTTGGTTTCTGTGCACGCGCAGTGCCCTACATTTGGTGTGGGCAAAGCGGGCTTGTTTGGCAACACTGTGTTTGTGTATGGTGAATTACTTACTACCATGGCCAGACACTGGCAAGTTACGCCTGAATGACACTCCGAGTGAAGCTCCTTCGGAATGGAGTGTTTTTGCGTGTCGCTTTATGAACCGCGTTTATGTTATGTTTCCTACCCGTATTCGCCTTTTTTCTAATTGTCGAGTGCCGCTCATTAATCGGGTCAGACTATGATCTAAAAGTCTGTAATGTAGGTTAAAATGAAACAGCAATGTATTACATAAATTGCACGAAACAATTACGCACGGACAAGGCGAGGTGTGCAATGACGCGAGTCGAAACCGGTGACCGCGCTCATGAACTGATAGCCAAAGTTTTCCGTGTCACATGAGGCATGTGAAGGTTAAGCAAACTTGCATGAACAAATTATTTCCCACTGTTACGATGCCGGGTCAAACGGACTATTATTTTAAAAACCTAAAAAGAAACAGGGGAATTTGTAACGGATTACTTCAAACCTCATCCTTAATAGCCGTTGTGATAAAACGAAGTAAACTAAATGATCAAATGACCGTAATAAAAACTATTTAAATCATCCAAAGCAACGAGCGGAAACTCGTAGGTTATGCTCGTCCAGTTAGGTTTATGTTTTAATGTTGCGTTAACCGGAAATTCAAATATATTCAATTCCTTACAATCCTTATAACCAACGTGGCTGAGAAGTGTCAACCCGCAGATTGGGCAGTGTTAGTTTATAGAATAGTAAATGATCAATCATGGGCCCTTAGATAAAGCTTAAATAAAGAAGTCACTCCCATAGAAATTGTGCCATTACAACATCTGCATTCAGTAGTCAGCTTGAGCAGAACTCTTTACAAACGTGTTTGCTACCGCGCAACCTCGTTGAGGATTTTGTTTTGTAACGGTACGACTCTGAGTGCCTCCACGGGGGACAGCAACACGGTTACGCCACGTAGTTTAGCTTTCCTTCTTTGATTTCCGTAGCACGCATAAAATAAAAATTAAATTTAAAACCTTGCAAAAAGAGAAAATGCACATGAAGCCAGTTTTATCTAACACCGGAGAAAAGTGGGACATCCGCGTCCTCCCGGCCTGAAAGCCAAGTGGAAAAGACACCCACGAAAACAAGACCGCACTCATGCTAAGTTGAGCGTTTACTCGAATTAGGCGAACAGACAAATCGTTTAGTCACGTTTCTACGTCGCGCTCGCGCTTACTCGACGAAACGACGCCTGGTCATGTTCAACGGACCAAGCATGCAAATACACGAATAAAAAAAAAATCCCCACCCTCCCCTTCCACACACACCACACAGACACAAAAAGGCACAAAAACGTAAGTGAGTCACTTAGGGGATTCGCGTGTTAAAAATAAACATATAACAGATTATGTACCAAAAAGGCAAACAAAATAAATGTTTCGTACACAGATTTGCATTTAAGGGTCAGGCGTCCGCTGGAATTTAGAACACACATGGTATTTTCGTTATGCAGAGACATGAACGCGCCTTTCGTCTGAAATATGTTATTTTGTTTTTCTATATGGTCTCCACTAAAATCGGTCTTTTCGACTACCATTTGCAATCCCGAAAAGTCCGGTGGATTAACGTGAAAGGAAAACAAAGCCGTGCAGCCTTCAACGTGCAGCTGAGTGGACATATGAAGACGCTAGACACAACTCCGAAACTCACAAAGTCACAGTCATACTGCGCACACATTACAAAAAGAACAAGAAAAAAAAAGAAGACACGGTGTTTGTTGCAGACGTGACTGCATGACTGTCTGCGGACAGACGTCAGGCATCTTCAAAGACACGTTTGCTTTTCGTACCTATACGTCCGCTTCGAACGTGTCTGCCGACAGTTTTGAGGAACTTTTAGGGAACCGTCCTTGCACATCCGATACGGTTTCCGGTACGAACTGCGCATGTGCGAGTCTTCTGCGATAGCGCATGCGCAGTGCATACCGGAGGGCCCATCGTATACCGTATCGGATGTGCAAAAACACTTCCCTAAAACTCCCTTTTGTGTGCGAACAATGCGACCGTCATTCGAAGGAAGAAACACGTCTCAAGCAATGTCTGCAGGCTTTTTTTTTCTTTTTTTTTGCAGTGTTTTAGTAGTGTGACCGCGACTTCAGACGAACGAGACTTCACTTGAAAACAAACAAGCTGCCGAACGAAGCTAACGTATCTATTCAACACTTTTTTTTTAAATAAAAGTTTCAGCATCGTCTATATGCCGCTGTCTGCGCCACCAGTCCCTTTGTGATTCCTACACCCTTAACAATCAGTGTGTTTACTTGACCGCATTGGGGGAACCAATCGCTCCCATCGACGAAGAAAGTTTGGCCAATGACGAAGCTTAAAATGTCTTTAAAACCCCCAATACCAGTATGCACTGTTTCACGGCGCACAACAAGAACAACGCAGTTTTTTTTTTTTGACGATCTTCCTTGTAGACTGCAGCGATCGAATCTTCCAAGTGATCTGCAATAAAGTATAACACTCCATGTAGCTTAGAGTGAGCGAGCGACACTTAACTTGAAAACGAACAATACGCTGAAGAGAATTTGTTGGTGTATAAAAACATCTCTTTTTAAATAAACATTTCAGCAGCTTTTAGGCCATTGTATGCAACGTCTACCCTTTGTAATACTTTAAGCTTCAGGGTCTCACATATACGCGGTTGTTATTAAAACTTTTCATGTTATGTTTTTTTTTTCTTCTTTTAAATGGAGTCGCGTTGAGTCTGTCCTATGCCCGAGTGACTCTGGACAGCGCGCATCTATATATATTTTCTACGTATTTGTAAAAGCCGAAGGCAGCAAACAAACATTCGACTGTCGCTGTATATGGGTTCGAGGAAAAGTCGCCGAGCAATGCAGCTAGGCATCGGAGAGATACGAAAAGCTACAAAGAAAGAAGAGAGAGAGAGAGAAAAAAAAAGAAAATACAGGGAGCATTAAAACCAGTGGCGTAATGACGTGAAAAGCAAGCGCCGTCGCTACGCTTGGAATGATGCTTAATATCTGGAAGGATCTAAAAATGGGTGCCGTAACCGAAGGCAGTAGTAGATGATAAAAAAAAAAGGTTAGATTCGTTGGAATGTTTGCGACGTGCTTGCAACACTTCCTCTCCACTTTTCTTTTTTCCCTAGCGAACTCAGCAAAAGCTGAGCTCGTTGTTCGTTTTTAGATTATTTTTTAACGAAAAAGTACAGCGCGGGGACCAAATGGAAATACTCCAGCCGCTGTTTTGATGTCAGCTGTCGGCACACGTGTAAGTTTACAGCTTCGATATCGCACCTGAAACCGCACTCCGCAATAAAATTCCCGAGACTAGACCCGGTATAAATTATCCGCAAGAAACGTCGTTACCATTCTGTTTACAAATACCAGCGCAAAAAAGGTCGGGTTATCGTCTCTATCGAAAAGTCAGAAGGTTCTTTGAGCGCACTGAGTGATTATAAAATCAGAGTAAGAACACTTGAAATACATGATTAAGTAGCCTTCACTATTTTGTTCAAAAGTTTTCTCCAAATGGTGTTACGATTCCTTTGTAGCACAGTTAAATGCTTTACTTTTCATTTGTCGACCCCCCAAAAAAGTTTCGACTCCACGCATTTATTATCTCTTAATTGTAGAACCCTAACCCATAACTTTCGGACACTCGGATCACGCATTTTTTATGTTCTTCATTGTCCGAAATTCGACAAGCTGACAAGACTTAGTGTAAATTTATGCTCCGTGAACAAAAAAAAAAAAAAGACATTACTCGGAACAGATTTAGGGCAGCCTGAATATGGTAAACCTGTAGTGATTCATTTCTGTAGTTGAAAATAACAAAACAGTTAAAAGCGAAGTGAAAATATTTTTTGTTCTGTCGGTATGGTGAGAAATTGAGGGAGAGGAGGTGATGAAAGCGTGGTGACGTCGGAGTGCTGAGCTGTGATTGGAAGGATTAGCGTTAAGACAATTCGTTAGCAACATTTATGTTCGAGTCTGTGAGCACAAACTGCCAGGCTACAAAAGGTGCAGTCTCCAACAATTTGAAAGACCCATTCGGCGATGCAGTTTAACGTCCTGGCGGAAGTGCAGGATTCGCTATGGCCACATTGCTTCGGGTGAGCCAATATAAGTCAACCTTTATTTTAAAAATAAAGGTTGACTTATAGGCAGATCTGCGCCTTATATAATTGAGATAAGTTTTTAGGCGATACCGTTAAGGAACTCGTGTCGCAGAAAAGCCGGCGTCGGTGGCGTTCGCTCAAATCCAGGATTGGTTGAAAGGGTCATGAAGTCACACCCACATGACCTCGCGCGGGAATTTCAAACAAGGCGAAAAGCTCACATCAGACGCAACGTCACGCGTGGAATGAAAGTGATTAAATAACATGACATGTAATGCGAATCAAAGGTCGCCGCACGCCTCAAATGATTTCACTTTGTAAAGTAATTCATTTGCCTTAAAAAAAAAGAGGATGATCTTTAGCCGGGATTCGTACCCACAACCCATCGGTTGCGAGCCAGACACGCTACAGACTAGGCCACGTAAGGCACGCTTTCCCTGCTTGGGAACGATCGGGAGTTTATATGTTTCGCTATCGCGTTCCACTCTTAAAGGCGAAGCTTAAGACTCCTCAAAGTTTTGATATATTAACTCGAAAAATTATGTTTAATAGTTTACCTTCCCCCCCCCCCCAACCCCCGCCCCCCAATCAGGATAAATAAACAAATTTCAAAAATAATCAGGTCTCATGCTTCGAGATACAATTGCGCGTGGGTTGTGCGGCATCAGGGATTTAATTACGGCGACACGGCAATCGATCGAGCCGAACCGCATAGAGAAAACCTAAAGCAAAAACCAAAACTTCGTCGAACCTTCATTCGTGTACCCGGTATCGGGCACAATTGTTATGGCCGCAAATTAGGCCCTAAATTATTGCCACGTCCTCCCACAAAATGGGTCCCCCACTCTGCCCCGCGCTGTCTCAAAAGCCGCGTCGGAATTGCCGATTAGGCTAAGGCACCCCACTCGCTGCGGCCGCCTTTCATTTTTACGTTCTCGCTTGCCTTGATGCAATTCAGATTCGTTCAAAGTTTCGTTTTAGACTACATAGGATGTTTATTTCAATTCGAAAAGATTTAGTTTAGAAAAATCTGTGAAAGGTAAACTATTCCGGTTTGTACAGGTGAGTTACACGGCAAGGAAATGGGTTACACGGCCAGGGTCACCGTCACGATAAGTCGGATAATTTACGAAAATTCGTGAATTAACTTTTTAGTTAGTGAAAATAAACTCGTAGTTCCAATTAGAAACTTTCTGAGCATAACTTAAAACAAATATATCAGTCAATTTTAGAAATTTTTAAAGAACGTGGTAAGTACGGGGGCGCGCTCAAGTTTCCACTCGTGCAGCGAGAGCAAGGCTGGCCGTCCTAAAACGCAGATGAAAAGGTTATCACGGATGATAAGCTCCGTGGATTGCAGCGACCGATTCTCGCCAGTGCTTTGCAGGAGAGTAGACCCACACTTTTGCCGCTTTTTCGTGGTGGCCGCCATGTTGAATTTCGACGTAGCTGGGTTCGGGCAAAATGCCAACTTCACTACATTTGCTAATCGGAAGGCGCTAAAATATAAGGGGTATCGAACCCTATAGTTCCATTTCTGCCTGCTATAATTTTTTTAATTGAAGTATGCTGCAACTATTTACTTTCCTCGTTGTATCCCAATCCAACCACGTCATACTGCAACGTGGCAGCAGTCACACGGAATATAGACCTCATCGGAAAGTCAACTGTCCCTTGATTTCAGCAATTACGGCTTGCAGAGGTACGCTGGTGTCACGACGCATTCCAGAATTTTTGATCAGTCCATCCGGTTTGCAGCCTTCGCTTTTATCCCAACTCCGCACAAGATGAAGCAAAGAGGGGGCTGTCCTTTAGACACCCGAGGTAACGGCCATCGAGCCGCGATTTAATTGATCGGACATTAAGCCTGCCTCCGACGAGATCGATATACGATCTACCAAATAAATCACCGGAGGGAAGCACGGCGGTCTCTGCGTCGCAGCTACACGCACCAAGGTTTACACGAAGGAGGAAGGAAAGTGACTCAACGGCTTGGTCATGTTCTGTCGCACTCTGCTGTCGTTAAGGGTGTCGCGGACCTAGCAAGGTTCGAGGTCGATCAGGTTCGACTATTTCGAACTTTTAACGCGAAGCTGGACAGAAAGTTCGTTCGACTACTGTGCACATGCGCGGAAATTGAAAACGCGCTGACGCCGCCTGGTGGAGGAAGTTTGCAACATTTATCGGGTACATTGCTTTTATTAGAAGCTAATTATATCGTTAAACGACGATATGTTTTTTTTTAATTATGCATACGTCGGCCATTATTCCCTTACATTTATATCAAAGTATATTTCGCATTATTTATTCCCGAAGTTTGAAAATGTTGTGTCGTGGTCGGGCAAAACTGTTCAAGAAGTCGAACTCCGTCGAACTTTGCCAAACATTCGAAGGTTCAATGAATCAGTGGAACCTCGTTGTCTAGCGTCGAACTTCAGGTTTGACACAAGGTCGGGATATCGCTAGCTGTTGTATCTAAAGCGTGGCGAGCATGGAACAGAGCATTCGCTGCGACTTTCCCAAACAGAATTCTCCATGGTTTATTCCACGCCGAACTCTGCATACACCCTCGAATATTACGGTACCCGGGCAGGAGCAACCAGACTCCATTTTGTTCAGCTGCATTCATGCTGGGATTGTACAAGAGGTTTTAGTGAACGGTTTAACTTCTGCAGCGAAGGTGAAGATGGATACCCTTGTGGAGTTTGGATCTTTAGAACTCCATAAGTGTTTGTTCTGCTGCCTTTTTTTATTTCACACCGCCATGTACATGGAGCGAGTCATCATTTCGAAACGCTATATTCGCGTCTATCGCTTGGAGCAGCTTGTTTATAGGTGTCTCCTATTGCGTTGTCAACCTAGCTTTAATTAACCCGGTTTGGTTCCAAAGTTCTGATTAATGTACGAGTACATGATACTCTTTCTAAGCTTTCCCACTGAGCAAAGTCACATGGAAAGCGTATTTTCTTCGTAGCAACAAGAAACAAAAAAAAACACGTTTCCAATTGTTTTTTCCTTTTTTTCTGCCGTGATTTTGTGTTTTCTTTTTCTTTCTGTAATCAAACTACTTTACAAGACAGAACGCGTTTCAAGATGGACCAAGGAAACAAAACATTTCTAAACTGAAAATCCGATGGCTCTTTGCGGTGATCAGACACTTTAAATAACAGACGCGAAGCATTCACTGTGAGCCTCCCTTTTGTTCGTCGATTGTATCGTGATAGGAATACTAACTACTACCTCTCCCCCTCCTCCGCCCCCCCTGCCCCCCCCTTGCCCCCCCCCTCTTAAAGCAAGAGAGACGCACACACAACAACGGTTTCTAGGACTTCCGTTTACAGCCTGCCAAACTATGTACCCATTCGGCCCAACGGCGGGCCTCTAATAACCTCTAATTAACCTACATACGCGGGCCTAATTTAATTGTCTCCGCGTAATCTCCATCCCTCCCGCTTTGCTATGCACGCTTTCCTCGGAAAGGTGTTCCATCAACTCCGGGGGAGACAAAAGCTCCCGCGTTGCCGGATTTTGTCCCGTTCCCGTTACGTGACTGCGTTCTTCTTCTCGAGGTCATCTTTCTTACCCACACAGCCGTACAACCTTGCTCGAAAAGCTATCCCGAACAAAGAAAGACCGCGGCTATCTGGAAGGCATCGCAACGTCGGCTGAGTCAGCCGAGACATCTTGTGAGGGAATCGGATCCCATGCTATAGCGTTGACTATTAAGTTCGCTTCCAACCTTCCGTGAATTCATCTCTGAGCGTGCGGGCTCACGGCCGGCTCGCTCGGCATTTAGACCAAGCAATGCTTGAATGAAGTCATGGTAATCCCATTGTTTTTTGTTCTTTTCTCCGAAACACACGGGGAGCTTAAATCCGGAAATATGCAAATCTTTATGAAAAGAGCGAGCCCTGATTCCAGCTTGTGTTTCGCTCTGTGTGAAGGTGCTCAATGGGTGCGATCGTCGGCTATGTAATGCTTACCTAGCGTCCAAACACACGGAATCATGACTTTTTGGTCGTGTGTTTGTGAATCGCTTATTAATGTCAGTGTGGTGACTATTTCACAAAAGAGGCAGTGAAGTGTTTCAAAAGATAAACCTCATAGGAAAGTTGCGCATACGTTTGTAATCATGACCGAGAACACGTCTTAAGTATGGAATCAACTTTTTCATCTTATTTTATATCGGATGCAGTATATAGGCAACCGGAAGAAAAGTCTGATGAAAATCAAGTAAACATTCGTAGCCGCTATTCTGAAGTGACGACAAACTCCCATGTCGTACAGATTTGACATATGTCCCTTGTTTTGTATAAATCCGCTACCTCAAAGTTGGAACGCGCTTGTGACGTGGAAAAGGCATCAGGTATTACAAGATGTCGTTCTTTTGTTTCTCCCCGCAGGTCTGGCAGGATATCGAGAGCGTGCTCCTAGGAGATATCGGCGGTCCTCGGGACAACGCGACCTGCGCCAAAGAATCCCAAGGTCCACAGCGGACGCGAGACAGCCCCGTACACCAGGAGACAAATCTCAAGACTAGTACCGGTTCCAGCAGAAACCAGCCACAGCCCTCGGTCTCGGCCAATAGCGCAATCCTGGCCGCGGCGCTAACATCCCCGACGCCCAACCGGCCGTCCCATCAAAACCGCCAGCCGGCCGCGACGGCGCCTCAGCATCACCAGCAGCAAAACCGTCACCAGCAGCAGCAGCAGCAGCAGCAGCAGCCCCAGCAGCAAGAGCAAATCCAGCAGCATCAACAACACCAGCAACAACAGCACCAGCAACAACAGCAAGGCCAACAACAACATCCATCAGCCATGTCTGCAACAAACCCGTCGTTCGTGACCCTAGACTTCGACTTTATGCTGAATTCTGATAGCTCCACGCTCTACCCCGATGTCACCTACGCCGCCGCTGAGCTGGAACTGAAGCCGCAACTTCAGCCTTACTTGGGTGGCCCTGCATCGGGCAGTAACAACAACATCGAGACGACGACCACCACGACTGAGACGACGTACCATCAGTCGCCGTCGATAAAAGCAAACATGGCGCCTCAGTTCGACACCTCCGTCCTGGCAGGATCTCAGTACACGTCCCTCTGGACAAACTACCAAAGGACCAGCATCGCCCAGACGCCGCCTTCAAGTCAGATGTCTCCGCCAGCGTCTCCGGACCACTCGCAACTAGGTCATCCGCTGGGAGCCCTCGACCAAAACGGGTACCACGTCCACCCGGCCCTCCATCCGATGTCTATCAAGACCGACGTACTCAGCCACTGCCTCCAACAACAACAGCAACCGAAACAGCAGAACTTGACGCCGCCCCATTTAAGAATGGTGACCCCTCCGTCATCTCCTAGGTTAGCGGACCTTCTTAGCGCCGGCAGTGCCATGGCGCACGGCCCTTTCTCGCCAACTGCCGTCCCTCCCGAAGTCCATCTGCCGGACCAGTACTGCAGGTCGTCGCCTATCCTGGGGAGTCCCGCCAAGAAGAGCCAGCAGCGGAGTCTTAGCCGGAAGAAAGTCACCATCCACACCTGCTCGCACCCGGGCTGCAGCAAGAGCTACACCAAGAGTTCGCATCTCAAGGCGCATCTACGGACGCACACAGGAGAGAAGCCGTATCAGTGCAACTGGAAAGAGTGCGGCTGGAAGTTTGCCCGTTCGGACGAGCTCACAAGACACTATCGGAAGCACACTGGTGATCGGCCTTTTCAATGCCGCCTCTGCGAACGCGCCTTCTCGCGCTCAGACCACCTGTCCTTGCACATGAAGAGGCACACATCGGTGTGAACCGGCGCGCGCTCCATCGCTCGGACAGAGTTGACGAGGCTCCAGGCGGCCATGTCAGTTTGTTATTCGGCGCAAGTCCCGTCGTGACGCAGTTAACGTCGCCGACTCCCCGACGTCATCGACGGCTATTCCTTGTGTTGTTTGAACTCCGAGATGTCGTCGAGTGCGCGAAAATCAAACACCGAATGTCTCGGCCTCTGTGAACCCGGTTGGTGCTCGGCGGACCAGAGCGTCACTTGTCGGTCTTGTTTATCACATTCTCAGGGTGGCGTTTGTGAAGGTGCGTCGTTTGTGCAGCTAAGATTGGCGCCACCAACACCACTCCTACAGACTTCACGAATCGGTGATTGCAGTTTGTCTCGCTAAAGAATTCTCGCGTTAAAAAAAAAAAAGTGCCCCATTTGATGTTGTGTCTTCTGCAAGCGCAGCGACTCTACCTGCATGCTAATGACCCCCTAGTCCTACTTGAAAATCCATTACCAGGTCTGTATCTGATCCACTCGCCAGGAAGCATCATCAATCGATGTTTTTCTCTCCAAACTCTCAAACGGGGTCGTAGACAGCACGCAAAATGCATCTAGCCTGCGTGTCATAAAGCGGTGGGTTGATGCGTGCCTCAATGCTGGATTTTCAAGTAGGGGGAAGCTGTCGAGCAATTCTACCGTCCCCAAGCTGTGTCTTTTATGACCTTGTTGCACTAGCGCGACAAGCACCGACGTTTTTGCCCGCTGGCGTACTAAACTAGATCTACCTCTTCGCCGCAAGTGCATGTTTTGTAAACATGTTGGTTTCTCAGCTGTTGGTGACACGCTGGCGAGCAGTGTTTGTTGCTTGTCGTTCTAGTGAGACGGGGCCGTTCACGCGCGTTGTCAGTGTGCCTTAGAAGTGTGTGCTAGATGTGAAATCACAGGCGTGTCGCTGTCGCTAAACATTCGATCGCTTTTTCTGTGCCCATATACAGCCACACTTTTTTGTGGTCCATGCCGATATAGTAAGAAGGAAAACAAAAGACAAAGCCTGATATATAGCGTATTTCGTGCTTTAAACTATAGACGTTGCAAGCGTTACGTGTTCGGTGAGCTGAATAGACGCCGTTTCAATGAAAATCCAAGTCAGCAAGTATGCAATAAACAAACAAAAATCACAAGAGACGAACAAAAATGGTTAAAGTTATTGACAACTCAAAAAAGGCAGGGTTCGGCGTATCATGTTCTCGTCTCTTGCGTCGTGATTGGTCCTCCGGCGTTCTCGTCGACTGGTGCTGTAATCTCAATGCTGCGCGTTAGCATGACTTCGAGCCTTGCGACATCGTTTTAATTACGGCAAAAACCATTTGTAAACAAACATATTTCCGAAATATTTATTTGGCTTTTATCTCACATTGATTGCGCAGAACGTGATCAAAACGCGAGTGCAGGGTTTTAGGGTAATTCGGGCTCGGGCGTTAAATGTGTCCCCAAAAAAAGTTTACTTTTTAATTAGCAGATTTTGTAAGTCCAGTGACACGCGAGGGCAACAACTGGCTTATTTCATTCTCCAAGGCTGCGGTTGCAATCCCGGCTATACATTGGTACGTGCCACGTACCAACGCCACCTAAAGGCAAGGCCGCAGTGCTCGAGTTTTACACGTCACCAAGCGAAGGCCACGCGAAGCACAAATTGAAAAGAGGACTTCGTCAGCATTCAGCTGTTGAGAGTGTTTAATCTTGCGAAACGCACGAGTCCCAGCCCAACACTGATGCAGTATACTATACCTGTTTTCACCTCAAGAACCATAGGAAAAAAAGTCCGGCTTCTCGCGGATGATTACTAATATTCACCTTTAGGTGGAGATTTGAGATATGTTTATTAGCATTTTGCAGTAAATACACGTTATCTTATCAAAGAGTACACGTTTCGAACGCCAAAAGCATCGCCTGTGCCTCCGACAACCAAATCTGGCGAGAACTATTTCGCACGGCGTATGAACAATGCGCAAAACTTACTGTTTTCTTGAGGTGAAAACGAGTATAGTGTCCGACATTTGTCTCCCAGCGGCCCGCGCTAGACGACGGAGAAAATGGAGTGTTACAGCCTTGTCCCTAGGTGGTGCTGCTGACCGTGCCACTAGGCAACGGAAAAACGAAACGAGCAATAGAGTAGTCACCTTCTATACCGATTAATTAGATTTTTTTATTCGTTCAAAAGAACATGCAAAACAAATCTCCGTGTTTAAAAAAAATATTTTGTACCAATTTTTTTAAATATTAATATATGTTTATTCTGTTTGCTTTGGAGCTTTCATCGCTCGTTGTTGCCTTTTAATGCCTCACCTCGATAGTCGCTCAGAACTTAAGAACGACAGAAGAGTGTCACGTTCGGACGATGTTCCTCACATGTCTTGGTTGGTTCATCGTCGCTCCCCTCTGCAGACCAGCCATATCATGTCGTTCTCAGTGACCATGGCCGTACACACGCAATCTCCCGTTTTATGAACTCCTTTATCCTGTTCGCGTTTCCAACTTTTACTTAAACCGAAAGCTAGTTGACATCGCGAATAGGGAGTGAGTACTCGTTGCACTTTCGTGAAGTAGATATTTTTATAATTTTTACGCACTGTCACCGCGAGCAGAACGTTGTCTTTTTTTTTTTTTTGCGTTTTGCTTTCACGATGTTGTTTTCTTTTTCCTCGGAGCTTGTACATATAAAGCGTATGCTTTGTTAATATATTATTTGTTTGTTAGTTATGGTTTTCCCACTTTCCCGATTTTTTTTACATATAGTTGATGGAGAGAGCCGCCAGAGACATATATATATATATTTTATATACTTATTTTTCCCCGTCGTGTTGCAGAGTTTTTATGTATACATACACGTAACGGTAGAGGTCACTGCTTTAAGTCTGTTACGCGTGTTTACGTTGTGCGAGTGCGTGAGTGTGCATATGTGCTTTTTGACAGTGGATGCGTCTTGGCCTTCGTGTGCGATCATTTTTTGCACGCCTTTTCCGAGGCCATGGCCTCTTCGGATTCTGAAAATATAAATGTATCAGTAGAACCAACGCGAAGACAACAAAAAAATATTTCAACGTCAACTAAGAAAGCAGTGCAAAACGGAACACTGGAAGAACTTTATCAAACTACTTGAGGTTCCACGACCTTTAATATATACGACAAATATATTTGTATGGCCAAGCAGCAACTAAAAGAAACTATATTTCATCGCGCAAGTTGTCTGCAATGCTACCAAGGTCACTATATAGCGCAGCACGTGGCTTTACTTGGGTTGCTCGAGTTGTCGGGTAAAGAATGCGCTTTCCGAAGCCGTCTGCTCACACCCATGCCATCCACAACACAGCACAACTTCTTTGCTTTAGAGGAAGCATTAAGTTCGCCACGCTTTGCAGTTATTGACTGTGCAGTTTTTTGCATATTTCAGCCAAGAATAAAATATCGCGTGAAGTTGACTGTCCTCGCCTTGCGAGCACAGTCACCTCATCTAAAACTAAGAGTTTTGATAGGAGCTTATCAAGGACTGTTTTAAGATGCGAGATTATCGTAACGACATCCATTCGTGAAATTAAAACTCATTTTGTCACTGGAGTCTATGCACTGCCGAAATCCTCCTCTAGCGCTTAAAGTACAAACAGAAACTGAGTAGAAAAGCGCTGCTTTCACTTTCGTAGGATGCTTAATACATACACGTCTTTGCCTTAACTTGCCTTACTAGTGATTCTTATAAGCCTGCACCGTAGCACACCAGATACGCTTTACCGAATATGCCTTCAGACGAGCAAGCTATGCCTCCGAGAAATGGGGATGCGTGAGCAGGTCTTTCACGCAGTTTCACTACAGCTGCGATGTCCTATACTGAAGACATTTCTTGGCGTCCCCGTGGTACCGTGCGCATTTCTTTTTCGAGCTATGCAAGACACACATTGTCGCATGCAAAGTACTAGGCCAGGTGGCCAAGCGACATACCCTGCACGGCAGGTGCCATTGAATACGAACTATAGAAGAATGCAATCACACTCCCTGTTAAAAACTTCACAGTGTTGCTTGCCGGATGAATCAGCTTCGAATATACTTGGTCCCCATAACGTAACCGTCATTTCCAAGATTACAGTTGAAGAAGTAGCAACTATAATCGTCGCCACCTCAAGAAGAAAAGAACATTTGAACATACACTCTGAACAAAATTGGTTCTTGAAAGGTTCTTCGACGCTCCAATAACTCTTTCAGTTCGTGAAGAACGATTTCGCCTCGACCACTATCGCTGCCTGGCCCACTAGAAAGGGAACTGGGCGATTAAGAACACTTTCGCATCAAACAATGAGCTTAAAAAAAAAGAACCCCTTATAGGTTTTTCACGAAGACCCCTTTTAGGGGTGCTTAAAAAACAAGCCGAAGAAACCCCTAAGCGTTCTTTTAAGACCATATTTCTTTTTAGAGTGATAGGTTATACAGCGAACGAAAAAGGTCTAAGGAGATTCAGTTGTCGAAGGAAAAAGAAAGTTATCTAAACAGGAAGAACTCCCTCAATCAACCTCACTGTTAAAAATGACATCGAGGCTGACTGAGTGAGTTGGTCCTGGTTGACTGTTCAAGTGAAAATGAAAAAAGAGAGGAAGAGAAAGAGATAGAGAGATACCTTTAGGATGCAACGTCAAGAGAACAGACGCGCGCCACTTGTGAAACGGAGCCAGCAATCATATGGAGAAAGTAGACACAGCATGTTTCAGTTCGTTTCTCTTGCAGTAAAGCGTACACAAATACTGTCACTGGGCGCGTAAAGTACGGGTGCGTGAAATAGTAAGAAATCAATTATAACGGTTACGTGAAGTAGGGGCGAGTTGGAACCGCAGGTTTAGAAAAAAAATTCAGTGTATTGTTTCTACGAAAGCTAAACTTCCTTCCGGTGAAAACTTGATTTTGAGTAAGATGTAATCGTGACCGTCAAATATGTTCTTAATATTAGCAGCAGCCAGAATACCTTCTTGTAGCCTTGGCAATACTTTTGTCAAAATTTGCTACCAATTACTAAAAAAAACATGCATAAATGTTTTTTTTTTAATTTTTCAAATCCGCTTTACAAGGTATGTTACTGTTAGAAGCGTTTGCTGGAAGAGAAAAAACCTTATTGTATAGCAAAAAGTATCTACAAAAATACATAAAATTTTCATTTAGTTATTGCAGTATGTCTTTTTTATTTTTTCAAAAACATTCATATACAACAGATATCTTAAAAATATATTAAAAATGGAGAGGAATAACGCTTATTAAAATACATGCCCAAGGTTATCCACAATTCACGAAATAGTATAGACGTAAAGTGCACCCATATTCCTATTTCTCGGTGGAACTTTGAAATACACAAGCAGATTCGGGATATTTATTAAAAAAATACATTATAGACAAATGTTCTAACGTCAGCTCAGTAATGCGTAGGCGCTCTACGAAATACGCAATAAAGTTAAAACGATCGGGAGGCGATGAAACCCGACCTTTGGGAACTAATTTTCCTGTATACATTCTAAAAAGACATATAAGCTCTCATTCCAGCGGCGCGAATCCCATATAAAGCTATTAATAGCTAACATACATTAGGGTGACTGCCGCCCCTATCTATCGACGAAAAAAAAAACACAAGAAAAAACACGCACCATCGGCGCAATTTTGTTACATCGGCAAGAGCAAAAATACCTAGCGTTGAATATCTTTACGGGATCACGGTTGTAAACACTTTTATAGGCAAACACGCCGTTTACACAGAAGTCCGCGTTTGCCCACGCCAGGTGGCGCGGGCACCGCGTGTGCATCGCAGATACCAGATTCGCGTCAAGTGGAGTATTTTGCGCATGCGTCGTAACGACAGCAGCGCTACCGTGACGGCATCACGTCTTAGCCGCAGTTCGGTGCCTATCGCACGTTATACGGATAGATCTGGAGAGCACTCTACTGCACTCTGCCCTTTTCAAAATCACCCCCTCCAGCCATCATCAAACTAGTCGGCCGATCATCACCAATGTCTCATCGTGGAATGGAAAAGAAGCGAAACAGGCCTTAATGAACGGGACCAACGGAGCGTGTTTATTTTTATTACTATTAATAATAATATTATTATTATTATCTGTTTTGCGATATGTGTGAATGGGAGTGCCTGATAAGAGAGATTTATTGTCTATCACTGTTTTCTGATATGTTGTTCCTCGCGCGAACGATGAAGGATCTTTTAATTTTTTTTTCACGATATCAGTTGCATGAAGTTTTCTCAAGCGAATCAACTTTTTCTATGTGTTTTTTTTTATTTAGTGACAAAGCACAGTGTGAATGTGCAGTTTATTGTTGTTTTCGTGTCGCGCAGGAGGATGGAGAAATAAAAACGAGATAGTAGTTGTTTGTATACCGTGTCGTGATTTCTTTCAACATATGTCTTGCCATTTTTGGGCTTAACGTTCATGTGCGACTGCGCTTGATTAATTGTCATGGGCAGCAGTGTGCATCGAAAGTTTAATTTACTTCCTGAGTGAATTCATGTGCCCCAACCTAATTTTCCTATACGTTCTTCGAGCCGAAGCCACGTTCTTTTATCGTCACCCAAATCAAAGTTAACAATGAGAAAAAAAAATGAAAGCCGTTTACAACTCCCTGTAACACCGAATTAGAGCGCAGCTCTTGAGTAGGAGGGGAAGGCGGGGAGGGGGTTCACGTGACCTCGGGGCGGTCACGTGACCTGTGGGACACGTGACTTGTGGGCCATGTGACCTGGAGGGTCACGTGACCTCGGGGGTCACGTGACCTCGGAGGGAGTCACGTGGCCGGGGGTCATGTGACCTCGGAGGTCACGTGACCTAGGGTGTCACGTGACCTGGGGGGTCACGTGACCTTGCGGTTACGCCGACGCCGACGGCGACGCCGCTCAAGCCGGAAACGGGCGCCTAAGAGCGGCGCTCTAAAATGCAATGTCAATTTGAGCTTGCCTAAGAAAGCACAAAATTATACGATAAGTCCTGTCAATGTCAAATGTAAAACATACAAGGAATACTATGTCTAAGTGAAATTTATATGTGGGCACATTACATAAAAGACTAACGCGATTCGGTTTTGGTGTTGGCCCCAAATGTACGTGTACTGAAATGTTCTCCGCCTTCAACTGGAACGTCCTGCACAACACCGTCTGAACGTAACCTTAGAAGGTACACATCTTCACGTAACATGGTCAGCGATTTGAATAGTTACGAAAACGTCTTGCGGGTCAAGCAGGTCAAGAAGCAAGAACAGTGGCAGCAACATAATAAACGTTCGCGAACTTGACTATGCTAGGCTCTCTATCAACAACTGAGCGACTCAAGACAGAATTACAACAAATACTTAAACGGTTTCAACAACACTTCACACGCCGATTTCACTTTTAATTTATACACAGGAAATAAAGAAGACAGCTGACTCCAATTAGAAAGTCAATTCGAGCGGAAACTCTCACTTGACTGAATCAAATGCCAGTGTAATGAGACTGAAAGCATATTAATATGGTACCTTTTGTTAATCCATTGAGCGAACATAAAGCATTTCTTATAATTAGCACAAAAAAATTTAACGTTTAGGATTTTGAGTAGTAGTATCCTCCTGTTCTGGAGGCTCTCAAAACGCCTATATGAAAAATGTATAACCATACCTTAGACCAGTGAAGAATCTTGGCACTGAGATTCCATGGAAAGAAGATTCTTTCCGCGATTCCCCGTCCAAATATGGGCACCAAGCTTTCCCATCTAATTTAATCTGCCTGGTTCTAAAATTTCCATCATTTGCTTTCAAGACGGTCGGCAATGTTGGCAAACTATTTCATGCGTAAGTAACCCACACAGATGCATATATTTCTCTCTCAAGACCTCCACCAAGCATCAGGTAGTATACTGAATTTGCACGTCGTGAATTTGTCTTCTTAGGACTAAATTTGCGTCGACAATTCCACAAGGACCAGTGGAAGCCTCCAGTCAGACAATGCTTGAAAGCACTCTGAAAAGAAAACTTACAGGCACCCATGAGTCCATGCAGGAACCCCAGAGAGCATACAGAATAACCGCATGCAGCGGTATGAAGACAAAAAACACCGTGTATGCGGAAAAAAGAAAACGAACGCACAGACTGCAAAGAAAACTTGAAGCGTAGCAGAGAAGAATGGGAC
Source organism: Ixodes ricinus (assembly GCA_037355805.1). Classification (NCBI taxonomy): domain Eukaryota; kingdom Metazoa; phylum Arthropoda; class Arachnida; order Ixodida; family Ixodidae; genus Ixodes; species Ixodes ricinus. Next base: position 80,472 of record JAZHYW010031426.1, on the reverse strand, counting down.
CAGTTAAGAAAGCAGCGCGAAGAGGCGAACTAGGCTAGATGCTCGCAAGCACCTAAGAAGAAAAAAAAATTGATGCGTGCATGCATGTAGCTATAGGAGAACAGCGTGGTCGAGTGTCAGACCGCAAAGCTCACCTAAAAAAAAAAAAGTTACAACAAAATAAACATATCTTATCTGAATTCCTGATCTGGGTTATGAAGTCCCAGCCGGCTGAGGAGAAGTGTAGAGTGTGGTGTGTGTGTGTGTGGGGAGGGGGGGGGGGGGAGGTACGAGAGAGGGGAAGCTTACGCGCGACTCTAGCGACATGGAGTGGGAAGATGTGTATATAAAGAGACATGAGTTTGCGCTGAAAAGTCTCGCCAGGCAGTCAAGCAGAAAATGCATGCCTGATGTGGAGGAAACCCGAGGACGCCGCTGAGTGGGTAGTGATGGGGCGCGAGAATGTTTCCTGGTCTGGTAGATTCCGCTGCTCTGGTATTTGACGCGTGAGGATCCGGCGTGATATTTGTTTTTAGATATTCTGCTCGTGTGGGGTTCAGAAGATCGGAGATTGAGGTGGCGTGAAGCGCAAACTGAAACAAAAAGGAAACGTGAAATTTTAACATACGGGTGAAGGATTTGTGTCTCTTTTTGGAGTTGCCGAAAGATGGGCACTAGAAATATTCGAGCGTTTTGACATATCAAAATGATCTAGGGAACCCTATTACCGACATTCAAGATGACAATACGTAAACGAAGAGTACTAGATAACCGGTGGCTCACCTTTTTACAATTATGTTCTTCCTTGGAGCAGCGTAAGTCTATAAGTGAAGTTCGTGTGGCAACTCAAGTCTACGCCCTGAACGAGTTATGCGAAAAACAAATATGTTAATTTTATTTAATCCTTTGAAGAACGCAATATTAGAAAAGGGATATGAACAAACTCAAACAGAGACAAACAGTTTTGTGACTGTTGCTGGTCAACATTTATGTGTTCGTCGAATTCCAGTTTGAGATAAAGATAAAGAAAACGAAACCTTCTGTGCGTTTAGCAATGTTAAGAAATACCAGATCGCCTGCCCTTTTTATTTAATATTGTTACAATTTTCATTTTAATATTTCCTTACCGATCGCTATTATCTATGCCACAAAGAAGTTAGCGTTATGTTACCAAAACGTTTGACCAACATATTCGGGACCAAATATATTCTGCGGGTAGCTATCGCGTATATTTCCATCAAAACCGAGAGAGATCATTAAGTGCGATATATGTATTTCACCTCACCTTAAAGGGCAACTCCGGTCAATATTTTCGAATTCGAGCATTGTCTGTAGAAGGGTGGTGAGCTGGGCTGGTTGGTAAGCAATATGCATGGGCCTATCCTGTCTTCTTTCTTCTGTCTATCCTGTCTCCTCTGTTCTTCTACAGTTTCCTCAGTTGCTCGCTGACTTTGACCATGTACGCAGATTATAACTGCTTTCAACTAAAGCAGCGTCCACTGAATTACAAGGTATAATTTTTTTCCCCTCGATGTGGCTGTGCAGTTTTATAAATATCACGGCTAGCCGAAGTATGGTTGCAGGCGTCTACGGCAAAACCGAAACTAGTCTGAGTATAGAGGATGGCAACACTGATCATTAGTACCGCACGTCCGCGACGTGACGTCACAAGGGTGCTGCGCCAGTGTTTCTTGACTAAAAGCTAACCCGCTTGCTGCCCGCTAAAGAGCGGCTCCGTCGCATCTTTAAAATCCGGTTTTAGTGGAGTAGCTAGGCGGCTTCGCTTTGATTCAATATTTCGGCTGTGATCATATCTCGTGCCACTAAAGCGATACCAGTCATTTATGCTTTATTTTGTTTGTTTTTTCGACCGGAGTTGCTTTTTTAAGAATGGAAGCGATAAAGATATGCGCCTAAGCCGGCGTGTTTTGAGAACATTTCCGGCATCTTCTCTCGTCGGCTAAACGTCACGACTAAATCAAACCGGTTTCCGTGATTGTTGGCTTCGATGTTACATGCAGATTATTCGTATTATCGTAACCACGCTGGAAACGCGGCCAGTCGTACACAACCGGTCAAGAAAAAAAAAAAAACTTTCCCTTTCAGAAGACTACTTGGTTGGGTTCAAGCGAGCTCCAAACGGAACTGTGCTCATCGGCCACTGCAAAGGAATATGATTTAAGCTTCACATAACAAAAAGGTGCAAAGAAAAGGCAGCCGGTGTTTGCGCAACATCTTGGCAACAACTATAACTCTGATATTGAGTACAGACTATACGCGTCTAAAACGATACGTTCGGCTGGGACTTGTGTTCTCTCTTGGTTTGTAGCATTTGATTTCAGATGTGCGAAAGAGAATGAAAAAGAGAGTGTATGATGTTGCACTAAACACTCCTCCTTTTTTTTTTTTTTTTGGGGGGGGGGGGGGGTTGGTTTGATTTATAGGAATGGCTTTGGCTTTTTGGGGGGGGGGGGGGGAGGCTTCCGGTAACGGTAACGCGTTCCTTTTAATTTGAGGTATCGTCAGGTCGGTAACGCTTTACTTTTATTTGCAAGCAACGAGTAACGTATTTCGTGTTTTTTTTTGTTTTTTCGTAACGCCTACAACACCGCATGACCTCCCCGTTAACCAATCAGCGTCGAGCAGCTCACTCCTCCTTCCTCACCCGTCAACCAATCAGTGCCGAGCCTCGCGGCCACGCCTTTATCTGGGCTTCACGAAATGCGGAAAACCTAGGCAAAGAACGTTTCACGTTAAAAAAAATGTCTATAGTCACTGGCAGAATAAGAACGGCCTTCCGTCGTGCTTTGACTGTGGATGCACGCTCAAGGGTCACCAGACGCCGGGCGTTATCGAAGTCGTTCTAGAGGTGGGAAAACTGGAAAACTTTCCTGCCGTTCTTTCCCTGTCAGCGATTAAAGTTTAGAAAACTTGCCCTCATGTGGTTTAGACTTCCCCTTAATCATTTTCGGGCGTCCAAGATTAACCCTACCTTGGCACTAACCTGTCCTCCCATCAAAAAAGCGCACTCTCCAGCGTTGAACGAGAAGAAACAAGCTTCGGCGATTTCACCAGGCGTCCGCGAAATCTCGCACCATCGGTAGCGACCGGCTGTACACGCAATCGCAGCAGGGTTGCGTCGAATCGCAACCAAGATCGGAACAAAACGAAGCAAGGAGCCGTCGTAACAAAACAATAAAGAGAGATGAGCGCGAATCCATTGCTGCGGCGAGCAGGTTAACAGAAATGAGAGAGCGAGAAAAAAGTGAAATCGAAAAAGACGAAGAAAAAAAAAAAATATTTCAACCGAGGAAATGACCAAGAAAATAAAGGATTCCCAGACGAACGGGAGTCGTTATCAGTCGACGATTGCGGGCACTTTTCGACTGCTCCACATCGATAAGAACTTCGCATTCTCTGGTGTAGCGGCTGCCGATGACTTTCGTTCCTCTGTTCCAGTTTCTTTTTCTTGTTTTTTTATCTTTTGTTGTGAATCGTCGCCGTTGTCTGTTGGCGATTGTCCTCGGGAGGAGATTTGGCTTGTCTCTCTTTCGTCGGTGCGAGAGAGCGTCTTCGGAAATCTACTCCGACCTTCTGGCCGGGCTTCGCCGGTTTGCATACCCGAATCGCACATCGCGCAAAAACAAATCTCCTTTGGCGCAATGCGGAAAGCAAGTCGTCTGCTTCTTTGTGCAGAAGTCGCGGTGACGTCAGAACGATGCCGAGCTCTGATTGGCTCTGATTAGAAAGGATAGTGGGTAGACCTCAATTCAAGATGCCTTAAGGTTTACCTACTATTTTGTTCTTTCAATCAGCCAATAAGAGCTCGGCGTTCTGACATCATTGCGACCTCTCTGCAATGAGCAGACGATCTTGCTCTCCGCATACCCGTTGCGCGCGTCCTCTGACATCATATATGCGACTTAACAATGCTGAATGCTGGGCTAGTTTGTATTGGGATGTCCAGGGCATGGTGGCGCTTTTATTTCATCTTCAATGTGCACTCTAACAAAAAAAGCTACGTGCGTTCGCATTCTTGCGGAATATGGAGACAGGTTAATCACGGAGAACAATACCAGGATGCCAGCATCACGCAACTCCTAATACGAGTAGATCCGAGAAATGTCGTACGTGGAGGGCCAATGAACAAGTGAACAAAGTGTCACTGTACCTCCGCACATGCCATTTTCTACTATATAATCGTATTCTGAGATTCGTCATATCGGCTGGGATCCTGATATTGTTCGACGAGACTTGTCGCTTCGTGTTGTGCAGGAAACTGAACTCGAACTTATTTTTTCTAGAGTGTGGAGCCGGAATTGAAAGCAGACTACACTCGCTGACAGCTAAGGAAACCCAAGGGCGTGCCTTATTATCTTCACGCTTCTGGCTTCTTTATTTTTCCTCTAGCGTTCTTATCGGTCATTGCTGCAATCGCATTGACAGAAGAGCTATCATAAGGTACTCAAGACTTTCCATAACCTGTGTTCTTCTTTTTTGAAAGAGAATATCTACAGCCCGTGCGGCTTAAGAATGGTCGTCGGGCGTAAACTGTCGTGTTCAGGTTTCTTTCTCCGTGATTTGTTCGTCGGTATACATATTTTAATTACTCGCAGAACTCTCTCCGTATATTAGAGTGATTGGCTCCCTCAAGTTCATTGCGGGGAAACTAAGAGCTTCAGATTTCTTAGAGTGTGCGCCGCGTTTCCACGCCATCGTCATCACAAAAACAAAGATATAACAAAATATGGAGAAGACAGATAACGGGTGCCGGATACCGACAATGTGGGGAGCCTCCAGATTTCTTATAGCGTATGGCTGTATTTCCGAGCTATCGTCATCATACAGATATCTGGGGATGACTGATAATGGGTACTGGATATCGACGATGTGTGTGTGTGTGTGTTGGGGGGAGGGGGGCGGGGGGGGGGCATGCTCTTCATTCGGGGTGGGAAGCAATACGTGGTGTCATGTTCCATTCATCCGCCATCGCTCACCTTTTCTGGCAGCGACTCGGAGTAACGGATTACGGACGAATCAATTCAGATTAACCGAGCGTCGATAATCTTCCCCTCCAGCCCGGTTGGGCGGGAATTCGGGTTACCGGGTGAAAAAACGGATCTGCACCGAGCTGCAATAAATCTAGGATTAAAGCCTCGACCATGGGCCTTATCATCTGTCTTAATGCTCTGAATTGTTATTTTCTAGCGTGTTTTTATTTTTAATGGTATTTTTCTTTTGTTATTATTGTGAGCGGTTGTAATGTTGTCACCTCACCCCTGTAATGACCTTCAAATGAGGTCTCTACATGTAAAAACATATAAGTAAGTAAACTAATAGGGATCATGGCAACGCTAACTGGTCCGAAACAAAATGACGGGGGTCAAAGATAGTCTGATCTGGTAAAGTTTTATTGGAAACACTAAGCCGCATGAAAAAGTACAAATCAACAGTTGAGTCTCACGTAAGTTGACACCAACCATTCCATGGTGTACAGTCATCGACAATTTAAGAAACGCTTGGCACGGCTGGTCTTGAGTATTTTTTTAATAATATCTCTACAAAAGTCAATGATATTGTGGCATTAGCCAAAAGAAAGTCAAGGAACAATTCACAAAGCTAAAAGCGCGAATTTTTAAAGATGTCAGGAACTACGGTGGATGCATCTAAAACAAGGATGTAACTCATTTTTTTGTGGTTTTTTTATGTTATTTCTTCTAGAGAATCTCCATCTATTTTATTAACGCTCTATAAGAGCAAAGATTTGAGTTTGTTGGCATGGATTCATTGCTTTAGTAGACTAACTCGCGCAAAAACACAAGGCCGAAGAACATTGTTTGAGTTGTATTTTATCTTCGTATTTTGAGCGAGTACATTAGTTTTGCGTAACAATTTATCAATATACTCTTTGTCAAAAACGTCTCTTTCAAAGTGAGAAATGTCAGCCTCCATGTTTTTGTTTGTTTGTTTTTGTTTTTATACAGTGAAGGCAAGAATGGTGTAACAATAACGAACCAGCTGAAATCACCAGCGCTAAGTCCCTATAGCCGTAGAACCACGAGGTACGGAACTCATTGATCAGACGTCACCACTTTTCTCCAAACTACGCAGCTAGAGCCACTAAATATGAGCTGCGCTGACAGAGTATCGACACTCATTTCCCGGATTTTGTTGTGGGCGCCGCCATTTTGTTGCTTCGTGCAGAGCGGGAGCATTCAGCGATCGTTACGATTCGAAAATGGGATTTTCATGGCTTTAGATATGGTGGCCGGAACATTCCTGAAGCACAGAAAACAGTTTTCTGCGAGTTAGGCTGAAGCTCCACATAACTGCAAACACTTGAATTAAGCACAAAAATGGCTGAAGTTGTCGTTACTCTCAAGCCTTTCGTTATTTAGTGGCTCCAAACGCAGCTATCTTCCAGAGCACGCAGGCTCATTTGAAGCCAGAGTAATCGAGCGGCACTTTCTTCCTGGCGGGTGTCATAAATACAGTGCACAATCATGGATCAAAACCAAACAAAACATCAGCCGCTAACCAATTTTTTTTTGCTGGTGGGACGATAGTTTGACACAATCTTCCTGCTTGACTTACTCCATTTCCTTCCCAAATTCCCAGTGCGGTAACAAACGACGCATCGGAACAAAATGAGCAGAAACATCGAATTCATGTAACCTAGTTCGCAGAAGTGATTAACTCCATTTTCGTCCGGCTGTATCTTCGGGGTGTTTCAAAATGGCGGCGTCCAGACGGGACGCTGGAAGCTGAAAGTCCGGATAGCATCTTTTGAGAGGATGCCGGGACCTGGTGACCGCGTTTGGTCGCGAAGTTAAATTGAATCAAGCGCGCTTCCGCCAACCCCATGGGTGGACCTAGCTAAAACAAACGCGATAAAAAAAGACACATTCAACAATAAATAACAAGAACATGAAAGCTATTAAAAATGAATGTACACAAGCCTGACCATACCGGCAAAGACCATGGGACAATATATCGCGCACAAACGCACAAACGCACACCACATGTGAGGTTTGTGCCAAACTAATTTAGCTCAAATAAGCAAAACATACTTTGTTTCAATTTTACTGTTCTCACTTTTACTTTTTTCGTTTTCTAGAAGTCAATTGAAACGCTTTTTTGGGGGAGGGTGTTGAGGGAGAGGTACCAAAGCGTGGGGGGGGGGGGGGGGGGGCACTCTGCACGCAGAAGAGGAGGATGCTTGAAAATGTGAGGGAGTGATGACGTGTCCAATAAAGTTCCTTTCCAGTTTACCTCATTTTCTTCGGCGGTGGCGAACAACGTCTCGGTCGTGAGTTCTTTGTTCACCGCAACTCGTCTGGTCATTGCTTGTCGACGAAACGAGCGCACGATTTGCAGACGACGCCGGAGCTCTGTAGCTTTAGCGCGCTGACGCTGCGTCACCAATTGCGCACGGAACAGACGAAATTCCGCCTTTGTGTCTACCCCCTATATCACTCAATGAGAGCTCGGAGCAGTGACGTGCTGTTCCCTCCCCGAAATTTCTCGCCGTTAAATGATAAATGTAAGAACATAGTTCTCCAAGTCCCGCTTTAGCCCACCCTTAAAGTTAACTCTTGAATTAGTTGGGGTAAGTAATTTCAGTAGACGATAGCCTCAAGCGGTATGTTATGTACACCGACAAATTACTGAAGCGTGCGTAAATCACTGGAACGCCTGGATAACGCGTAACGTCATGCGAGAGTGAGTACGCATATGAGGGCATCCGTAAGTTAGTATAGGGGCGAATCTTAGCATATTTTTTATATTCTTTGCCCGGTTGACAAAGCAGAAATATTGTACAATACGTACGCATGGCTGGAGCGCAAGTTCGTCTGCTTCTTTGCAACGGCTGAGGTGACGTCAGAACGCCGATCTCCTGATTAGCTCTGGCTAGAGGATAGTGGGTAGATCTCCAAGGCAGCTGGTTTGAGGTCTGCCCACTATCCTTCAATCAGAGCCAATCACAGCTCGGCGTCATCTGATGTCACCGCAACGCCTGCGCAGAGAGCAGACGACTTACAGTCCGCATACTTTGAGTCGTCGCGCACATGGGGCCCCCACAAGGAATGGCACATTCGCATCACCAAGTCCAAGAATTTCAGCCGGTGGGACTGCGTTTGATCGTTCCGTCAGCGTCAGAACGCGTCTGTTGACGTGTGGACCCGCTTCAACGAGGAGGAAATCTTTCGCGTGGATGGCCTGTTAAAAGGGAGCAGCGCACGTCACCTCGCGAACGCCTCGCATAATTAGTGGCTTTTCGAATGGGGCGGCCATCACCACATCTGGAACCGAGGGTGATCCATCTCTCTTTCGCCCCGTCGGTGCGCCCTTTCGACGCTTTTTAACTGTCACTCGGTGAGACGCCTCTCGGAGAGTCGTTCGTCTCGCCTGCACGCGCGCTCTCCTCCGTCGCGTCGCCCGGTGGTACAGCAACGCCGACTTCTCCTGGCTTTTAGATGGACCGTTATCTTCGTTCTCACGACGGGGCGTCATCGAGGAGGCTGGCTGAAAGCATGCGGTGGCGATGGATTCGGTGGATTTATACGCCAGCTTCGTTACCGCGTTTGCAATGTCTGCCGGTCGAGTCGACAGTTTGCTTGTTTCTGACGCCCGCGTGAAATTATCTTGTCCACAAAGCGATATCTTTCGGTCATACGAATATGGGGCTTCGTGCGAGGATTTACAATTGACTCACGCGGAATTCCCCTTCCCCTCCCCCCCCACCAAAAAGAAAAGAACAAAAAAGACAACGAGAACAATTGAACTATGCTAATCTTGCTTAAGTTAATTATTAAAAAAAACGTAGAAGGAGCCAAACGAAATAAGATCAAAGGCCACAAAAAAAATTTTTACTATTGTAATATAGGTTTACACCATCTGTTTCTTTTATTATTATTATTACGTCATGTTAGCAGTGTCCTCCACCAGCAATTATTCCGTTACGAAAGAAAACGTATCATTATGAGCAAACACGCAATTACGTTAACAATCCGTCCGAACTAAACGATCGCGCACACAACCTTATAGTAGGCGCACGACGCATCAAACGTGAACGAGGGCAAATTTCGCCGACAACGTTTGCACAACGAGAAAACGCATCATCGCGTACCCTGCGCGCAGGACGCTACGATCGCGGAATCGCCAGAGCAACCAACCACCGCGCCAATTTGCATCAAACGAACGGTGCCACGCCCTCAACTCGCATAAATCCTGGAGACCCTCACCATCGCGCTTGCAGCCGTCTCTCTCCACCCCCTACACCTTTTCTAAATACGATATGCAGGGCAGAGCAAACGACCGGTACAGACACACTCGTTAAAGTCGTAAAAAAACAACCCCCCCCCCCCTCTTACTTGCCGACTCTTTTTTATGCGAGTACGAAACGCACGTAATACCTGCACCAGCGTTGTACGTGGTGCTGCAGTAAAAGCATCGTCCGGCAGAAATTACAACCTAGCGAGCCGAGTCGCGAAGAGTACGCCATAAATTAAAACATCGGCTTCACTTCTTTTTTATTTATTTTATTTTTCATCAGGTTTGGTTTCTGTTACACATGTGACAGAGGCGAAAATAGATAAGAGGCGGGACCGGGGGGGGGGGGGGGGGGGGGGGGTATCTCCCGGAGCAAAAAGGCCGTCCGAGCTCGTCAGAGTCAAATGAAACGTTTGATTGGTAGGGATGCGCCTCATAGGGAGCCTTCATGTGCGCTTTGCTAGGGTGATGCCACACTTTGTAATACCGCTCGCCGACAAACCACCAGCCATTTTGGTTCTCCGGCACAAGTTCGGAGCAGCGTTGTGGAACCCACGGAGGGAGGATTAGCATTTTCCCTTCGGATGTATGACCGATGGACACAAAGGCCACTTCCCGACTCACTGGGAAGCAATGAGGAACAAAATGGTGGTGGAGGAGGGTGTGGGAAAGGAAACAGGCAGTCGGCATCACTCTATGCGAAGCGCACGTGAAGGCACTCTAGCGCCCCATTCCGATACGTGCAATGCTTATATACCAGCAATACAACAAGGACCCGCTGAGGAACCTGGAATTCAACGATGACCTAGCTCGATTACTTTCTTATTATACCTACGCATTTGCGATGCTTGATAACTCCATTTGGATAAATGTCCGTCGTTGAACCCACCTTCTAAATTAGTCGCTTTGCAGAACTCAAGATGTCATGGCTTCGTTTATGGGTACTTATACCTGCTGGCACACAGCGCGTAAGTTCGTCTGCTACTTGCTCAGCGGACACAGTGACGTCAAGGAGCCGCGCTCTGATTGGAATGATGGTGGGCTATACCGCATCTTCGTCTCAATTGAAATGTTGCCTCCTGTCGTTCTGTTCCTCTCTCATTCACGTTGGATTCTTATCGGATGGTTTAAGAAAATATGCCCTTTGTCTCTCTATCCGCTCCTGTATCCTTCCGGGCAGAGCGAGCAAGATCGTCGCCTGCTTCTTGAACTGAGGAGCAGTGGCGTCAGGACAGACTTGTGCGGTACTCATTACAAGCACTCAAATTAATTGTAGTCTATTACTTCTTATAGAGTCACGTATGTAAATATTTGAATGCATTTACTGGGAAGTAATCGGAGGAGTAATCTTACTACTTTTGGAGGTACTAATATTACTTCTAACCTTTACTATTTTTCCACCCCATTTCTAATGGCACGCTTTCTTTCTACAAATTTCCTACCAAGAAAGTCTCCGACCAGAGTCGCTAAACTCGACAAACACAAAGATTCTTTGTGTTATGACATAGTGGCGGGAGGAGCCGAAAGAATGCCGCGAAGTTAACTTTCCTCGACAAACCCGTAGATCTGTTTATCTTTCGTGGCGTTTTTCATCGAAGCGGCGAGAAATCCCCACCAGCTCCTGAGAAACGCCGACCACTCACCGGTGCGCCGAACAAGAGCAGCACGAAAGAGCGCGCGGAGACGACCGTGGTTCATACGTGTGACGTCACTACAAAATTGATCAGCTGTGACGAACATGTCTGATGATCTCTAAAAATGTAGGGCGGAGACTTGGGCTAATTCCATTCTAAAACCAACACCGTCGAAGCTGGCCGTCTGATATCGTTCTTATTTCTCGCCAATAAAGCAGAATTTACTGAAAAACGTCCATTTTTCATATCTCTCTCTGATCAAACTGTAAGGCCAACGTGGCTACGTCAGAGCCAGTCGAGAAGCGTTGTCCGCTTTCGGGAGGATTTTGCCTCTTGGCAGTCGTCCCCTCATCAGCGAGATAAAATCATTTTACTGCTCTTTTTTTTTAATGAGTTTTGATTATGAAGCCCCGTAGGCAACCAAAGTCGTCGGTATGGTCGGCTTTCCAAGATTAGCCGGAGCCTCGATTAATTCTGCTTTTATTAACGAAAATAAGAGTACCGACAGGTTGTCAATATTAACGGCGATGTTTTAAGAACGCGATGACTCCGAGTAGAGTGCCTCGATATTCCCTCTGGTTAGGGTGATGCCATCGTTTGTGGTACCCGATGCCGACAGCACGCGCTCTACAGGAAAAATACAAAGAAATCGCCGGAAACAAAATGTCAGCGCAGCAACACAGTCAACGCCACGAGCGCGTGCGAGGTTACGCTCTTTCACGCGCTTGTGAACAAAATATAAAAATAAACGTTAGAAACAAAATGGCCAGATGTCATCACCCCAAGCAAGCGCTCATGAAAGCACCCTAACTCCGAGCTTCCATCGTACACCATCAAACGTGTCACCGTCGATTCGAACACGCACCATCGAATTTGTCGTTCATAGCTGATAATAATCCTAACCCTGACGACAAGGGTAGGAACTAAAACAGAACGTCTCTGAACGCGCCTGCACAAAACTATTTTCTGTTTCACCTTATGATGTACCGCAGGAAAGGCTACAAGCGCGAGCTCCTTGCTCCATGGGCACATCTCGGCGGCACAAGCTCTCGTGCACTGAGGCCAGCTGCCCAAGCTATGATCTCGCGCGTCTGGCCTTCGCTGCGCGGTACTACATAAGGTGAAACGGAGTATAGCGGAGCAAAACAAAATGGCTGAACAACTACACGCTGTAAAAATATCCACACAACCCCAATTATTAAAATGAGCCCTAGCACGAGCCTCTCGCTTGAAAGTCAGTCATTGCTGCTCGTGAGTTTATGGAACGCGAACCGTTTTAATTCCAGAACCTCTAGAACCATTATTTCGAAAATGTCACGCTGTGCTGTTCCTCGTCGTCACTCAGTTGGAACGCCTCTAAGCAGGTGAGTCAAAACAGGTGGATCGGGTGGGGCACAAAGGGGTAAGAGGAGGGGGGGGGGGAGAGGCGATCGCCCTAGCCCCAGACCACGGTTTCATATATGATGCGCAGACATTTTAGAAAGTATATTAAAACTTCGGGAAGGATATACCTCTTCTTCTCTAATATCAGCCCTTTCCCCCTCCCCTCTCTCCCGAACATTTTGAACAGCACTTTCTGACCCCTACTTTGCGTGTATGAGTGTGTTGGTTGTACCCCTTTTTATTTCCCTTCCCCGGTTTTTTCTCGCCAGCCCCCGTCGTTCCTTCATCTCTCAAACGCTACCGACGTCACCATGGGCTCTGCGTTGCCCAGGGGGTGCTGCGAAAAGGGACTTGTTAGGCCTTGTTTTAGGTAGTACAAACTGAGCGTCTCAAACTGTCAGGCATGCAGAAGTGTGCCTGCTCCAGTGGGCCGCGCGAGATCACAATGAAAATATAAAGAAACAACAAAAATCCGAACGCCGTCAAAGCTAAGACGTAAGAGCGCGAGCCATGAGATGCCGTTTCAGCGTTCCAAAGTAGACATGACAAAGAAAAGAAAATGAACGCGTCGCGACACAGGTGTTTCGACGTCACCGCCCAGTGATAATAGACGCGTACCCTAGCGTTGGTGTCATAGTTGGCACTTTTGATTGTCTTCCGGCGTTGAGTCTGGCCGATTTTGGCGTCCAAAGGTGTTTTTCGTTCTTCAGCACAACGTGCCATAAGTAGCGCGAGGCTCGATCAGGTGAGCTTGTACTACCCAAAACGAGGGCGCTGCAGTTTGTTCAAGGCTTCAGCGCAGGAGCCTATACACCTGCCACTGGGTGACCTTGGTAGCGTCTTTGACAGTGGTGAAAGATGAGCTCTAATACCAGCGTACACGGCGTACGGCTCCACATATATCCCAAAGTTCGATCTTCGCCTCGATTCTGAAGCGAAGATTTTGGACTCAAATTGACTTCTTCCCAAATTTGTTAAACGTCACTTTGTCACCACCGATAACTTCCACAAACGACGATCTCGCGACGAGAAGGTTCGAGCAGTATTCTGCAGCTCGAAGCTATGGACACATCTAGACAGCATCGACTCTAAAGGTAGTATCCAGCACGACCGGACCGGGCCGCGGACCGATTGATGGCACGTGATGCAATGAGCTTTTATTTCTGCCTGGTCCTGAAGAACGAAAACGCCTAGACGCCAGAATCGGGCCGGACTCAACACCGTCGGCCAATCAACAGCTCCGCCAAATTCATGCCACCAGCTGCTTTGAGTACGCGTCTCTGTAATGGCTCAAGATGGCGGTTAACATCGAAACACCTGTGTCGTGCCGCGTTCATTTTGGCGTTGTTCTATTGAGGACCGTGTCTACTTAAGTGAACGCGTGAAAGGGCATCTCTGGACTGTCAAGCCGTCTTGGATGTGACGGCGTTCAAAGATCTTGTTGTCTGCATATGTTCAACTCGTGATCTCGTCGCTACACACAGAGCAGGTTCATCTTCTTCGTGCTTCAACACTTGGCGCCAAGAAAACGACTTTGGATTTGGATTTCAATCCAAAGCAAGGCGAAAGTCAGCTTGTTCGCCAGCACCCCTAGGCAACGAGGAAGCCTATGGCAGCCCGCCAAGGGACAATCTAGACCAACGTTACTAGATCCAACTCGTTGTGGAACTCCGCGCGCCGAGGGTCCCTTGCGTGGCGCCTGTCAGAGTACGCGCATCCGCGTTAATACTCGCTATCATCATCATGGACGGCGCGGTTCTGGCCTCTTACGGATAACAGCAGCAGACGACTGTAAGATCGTTGCGGCTGCTGTTGTGGTCACATTTTTGCTTATCCTGGTGAAGCGGCAAGACTAACCCAAAACCATGCTGAACCTCGAGAGTCGGGACTCGAAAGCAGCCGCGGTGCAGTAGCAGACGAAACGGTGGATGTAATGCGCCGGCAGTGCCACCTAGCTGCAAAAAATCTGACACGGTTTCGGACCCCCTTAATGTACAGCGTTCATGGAAGTTCCATAACTGAGTTGATCTAGTAACGGTGATCTAGACAGCATACTTAACGCGGCTTAGGGATGTAGGGACACGCGGGCGAGACGTCATCAGTGCAGCTGTCCAACCCGCTGACCCACGGAGTTGCTCGCGCGGGCCCGATGAAGCCTGCTCACGACTTTCTGTGTCACAATCTCGCTGGAATTCAAGCCCTCTATCCTGGGAAAACTGGCGTCATTCATTGTTGTAGAAAATGCTCGAGGCACGTGCCGCGCGCCAGCTTCTGGAAATTCATGGCGTCTGAAATCCAGCCCAGTGCGCCGCTGTGCCGCCATGATGTTCCCAAGGGCTGCACGTTGCACGTGCCTCGTGCAACGACGCGCTGGAATTTGAGCACCGAGAGACTTTGGATGATTGACATCTCGTCCCGCGTGACGACCATCGTCGCGAGGGTCCAATCAGCATGCCCTGCGAACTTCGGCCCCAACTTTGTGTTTGACGAGTTTAGCGACCCAAGACTCCGAGAGGTGTACAGTTTACCACAATTGATATATTAAGAAGATAAGTAGTGAAACCTGGTTATTCTAATAAGATAATCGATAGTACGAATTACCGTCTCTGAACCGACAGAAAAATCTGTCGTTTTGAAGCCTGAACAGGAAAAAAATATTGTAGAAGAAAAAGTATTGTGAAAATTCTGGAAAGAGTGTTTCGCATTCTGCTCTTCTCCTTTCTCTTTTTCTGCTATTTTTTTTTGCGTGGAGCTTGCAGTTTTACCAGCTATAAGCAGAATCATTTGTCAAATAACATTCAGCTGTGTTTGAGACTTAGTGTTTGTCCGTCCCTTCTCGTCTCAGTATCGGGGTTTTAGTCGATAATGTCCGAACAAATCTTTTACTAGGGGAATACGGGACACTCCCCGAGAATACATAGAAAAAGACGACAACAAAGAACCGTGGAAACACGCGTGACGGCGGCAGTGGTACCGTCTTCGCATCCGCGACTCCGTCAACAGCACCGCGTTACAAGGCGTCGCCTGGTCACGTGCTCCGGCGGCGAGAGGAAGAGGGTGGGGACAGAATAGTCACCAAATAAACCACTCCACCAGGGGAGGATTCGGCGCAGCCGTCGTTCCGTCTATTGCAAATGAAAAGAGTGATCGTATTCCCCTAGTAAAGTGCTCGGTTCAACCATCACCAGCTAGTTTGCGCCCAAGCCTTCTGTTGATTAAAGGTTATTTTTCCAAGTAACCACCAATTACCTTTCATTTGAAGTAATCGAGTAATCAAATTCAATACTTTTTAACCAAAATAAAATATAATTGTAATCAATTTTTTTTCTTCTTTTTGCGTAACGTGTACAAGATTGCGTCAGGGTCAGGCGTTCGAGCTCTGCACGCCGGCTTCGTCTTCTACTCCTATACTCTGTCTCAGGAGTTGTGTGCAGCAAAGGCAAAGGCATAGGCGCGGGCAGATGGCTTTTAGATTTGCTTTCCTTCCGCGAGTGCTCGTGAAAGGAAGGCAAATCTGAAAGCAAGCGCTCGCGCCTGTGCTTTTGCCTTTGCTGCAGGCAACTCATGAGATGGAGTATAGCAATCGCTGTCTAACCTTTCCTACGGCTTTCGGAAATACACATGTTTTTTTTTTTTACGAACGAAGACTTGGCTTCTGAGAAAGGGAGAGAAAATGCTTAGAAGTGTACGTTGTTTTCGTAGACACTCAGAGACGCGACACTCCGAGGAAGGAACTAGCGGCCAAGAGATTTCGTCTGCTCCACAGTCATATCGAGGAACAAAAGAAGAGGTGCGGGGGCGGAGCTTTGTCTCACAGGTGATCACTCCCTCTCATGTGCGAAGGACACGTCTCGGTTGATTTGCGCAGCGTATTGATAATGTAAGCGTTCAGTGTATTGGGGTTAGGTACTGTAACCACTGCATGGATGCACGTAAGTTATTTCGGGTTGGAAGTATAGCACAGCAGAGGCCAAATTTCTCCTATACGGCGAGCAAGTGTTCCAAAATACGTCTTTGATGAATCGGGACGCAGGGAACGGGAACGCCAGTTAAAGGGCAGTATAAACGAGGTACGCGAAGAGAAGACGATCTTGCGGGCCATACTGATTGGAGGGGACAAGTTGCACCCATAGAGCTATTACAATAAACGCTAGAGGCTCAGGTGGCGCTAGTGTTCTGTTGCATTTTGAAGCAGACAGCAAGCAGTCAGAAATTGACTTCCGGTAATGCATTTCTATGGGAAAAAGCGAGTGCATTTTCTCTCTGCGCTCGATTATAAGAGCAAATATAACGAATAATTTGTACGTACTAGGCACATTGAAACATTTCTCAGTCACGCAGACGAAACAATTGGTCAGTTATAGCATTTTTATTTGAAATTCGTGGCAAGAAAAACGGTGTTAAAACCGCTTCGTACGTGTATTTATGTGCACTGTCGGACACTGTTAGCACGAACACGGCGTCGACGCTTTCCAGCATGGCGGATATACGTGCCAAATGAACGAAGGACATTTGGAAAACCAAGAGAGACGGCAAGAACTACACAGTAACACTGGATAAGTAACTCCTTGTGCACGCAGACGATCAAAATAAATATGAAAGCCACGTATATAGTCAAATTTGCAATAAATAAGTACTGCTTTATTCTTTTTGCTCATGAATATGTGCGAAGATGCTTGTTCTGGGTTCAAATCCTCACCCGCACGCTCCAAATCTTTGCAAATAGGGGAGCCAGAGAGCAGGTGCCCGATAAAAACTGCCCGACAGAGGAAATAATAAAAAGACACACCTTTCGTAGCTCACGTGCTTTATTTTTTGCGTTCGGATGTTTCTTTAACCGATTGTAAAGATGCACGACGGAGTCATTTTCATCCAATGACAGGACGGGCATATTAGCAATATATAAGCACCACCGAAATGCTAGCAAACCTTGAACACACTCTACATTCCTGTCGATCGTTAGTTTGCTCAGAATCGTCGCTCGTTTTCACATACCTTCCTTGAAACAGAGGATTGGGCCTGAAATAGAGCGAAGTTTAACATCGTTCAGATTTAAAGAAAAATGCTGTAACTAAAGCAATTACACTTTCACGATACCAATAAAGGTACATACTATCCGGTACAACCGAAATGACAAAAGTTATTTGCTATTTTTTCCGGCGAAGAGTCAAAATTCACGCGCGTTTTCCCATAGGAATACACAGGGAGGCTGGAAAAGCAGACTGCATGCTGTCTGCTTCAATTTGCAACCGAAAGTCCCGTAGACACTAGCGCCAGCTGAGCCTCTAGCGTTTATTGTAATAACTCTATGGTTGCACCGCTTCAATGCAGACGCGTACTCCTGTCGCGTGGAAGAACTAAAACAATTTTCTGCGAATGAGATCCTCGACGAATATCATTTGTGCGCTGCCACCCGAAATCATTTAATGACATTCGATGAAAACTACATTCACCACCGAATTTGTCGAATTAGTTCAGGGGAACGTGATTCACAGTTGACCTCCTAAACTAACCGGGCAATCTTTTTTTTTCTTCTTTTTATGGAATATTGAAAATTGCACGTGGTTCTAGCAGGGAGGAAGAAAACAGTACGAATGCCCTTGAAAATCATGCACAATACAAAGAAAATCTCATGCAAAAAGAAAAAAAAGTCAGTTAAAGTTCTCGAGCGCATATAAAACAGGCACATCGCTGCTGAAGGGTCTGAATGAGGAATGGTAAAGACCAAGGAAATAAATAAAAACCATAGGGCACTCCACAGCTTCAGCTGAAAATAAAAAGAACAGAGTTGACACGGAAACACGAGTAGTCACTTAGACCGGCACAAACTAATCTTCGAAAAATAAATCACCCAAGGCTTTACTGAAGCATGTATGTAGAAGAAATAACATCGCAAGAAAGAAAATTCCAATCATCAATTGTACGAGGAAAGAAGGAATACTTCAACAGATTAGTATTTACATAAAATGGCGGTGAGGAATGCGATCTTATGACAGAATGACAGAGACGCAGTGTAGAAAGCCACGTACATCTGTAATAACAAATAATGTTGGTGTTTATATCGGTTACCTGATGGCTTAATTTTTTCCTGACATACCAAGGTATTACATTACGGAATTTCAAAGAGCTACTTCTGTGCCTTAAAATATTAAGAACAAGAAAGAGTATAATTCGGTGTCCGTCGTTCTGATGACCATCTCGATGTCATGTGCACCATTCCTTTTTGAATTAGGCGCCAACTATTGTCAACTCTGAAGTCGGCGTTAATAAATGCAACCAACATAACAAATAGTAAAACAACGAAGTCTTACATTTAAATTATAGTAAAGACATTTTAGTCTATATGCCCCACCTTTCTTTTAATAACGGCGTCAAGTAGTTTACGTTAAAGAATTAGGGCAATCAGTACCACGGCCGTTAATGACGAAAAAGGAAATCGAGCGGATTGGTAAAGATGATTTGAAAAACACAAACGAATAAAAGATGTAGGGACGAAGGCAGACAATACAGCTCTTTTAACTACATGTTCTTCCTACTTGATCGTTGAAAGAACTGTACTGTATGTGTTTGTTCCTACTCGTTTTATTCTTTCCTGTTCTTTTGTGTTGTTTTTTCTTCAATCGTGGGGGCGGAGTTGCGGCACGATAGCGTGTGGCACCATCCTCAAGAGTAATGTTCTTCGTAATCAGAATGACATCCGCTGAACATAGGATTCAGCTTTTCCTTGTGAGGGACTTTTAGGTTCTCGCGGTTGAGCATACAAAACAACTAATTCAACTTGACTTGTCCTCTACAGGATCGCGGAGGAATAATTTTGAGCTCTCTGATGGTACAGAGTGCCAACTTGGGAAGTGTTTGACCCACACGCGTGTTTGCCTATGACCCTTGGAGAAGCTAACTTAACAAGACAGCGGCACCACAACTTCGTCATTTCTCTAAACCTGCTCCAATTTAAGATACCAGTCTTGGAAGGCCCGGTGCTGTGAGTTCCTCTCCACTGACGATTTTCATCACGCGTGTTCTTAAGCCTACTTTCCCGGCTTGGTCTTTGGACCGCCAGGCGCCGCCAGACTACGATTCGCTCGAGAACGCCGGCAAGTGAACCCGCCGTGACAGCTTTCCTATTCTAGCCGCCAGGTGCCGTCGATGTCGCGGAAGTCGACAATAATCGGCGACACCCACGAACAATTACATCTAGGAATTGTTTCTTTTATCGTGCAAACCGTCTGCTGTTTTCAAAACTATGCGGAGAGCAAGTCGTCTGCTTCTTGCACAGGACTTCCGGTGACGTCAGAACGACGCCGAGTTCTGATTGGCTCTGATTGGAAGGATAGTGGGTAGACCTCAACTGCTAGATGCCTTGAGATCTACTCACTATTTTTTTCTCAATCAGCCAATAGGAGCTCGGCGTTCTGACATCATCGCAAACCCTGTGCAAGAAGCGGACGAACTTGCGCTCCGCGTAGAACGCAAGGCATGATGAGTCACAAGCATCTCATTATCGCTCCACGGCCAATCAGATCGCGACGTGAGCTGATAAGAACGCCGCAGAACCAATCATAAAGGAACGTCATTATACTAACTCACGCCTTTTTTTTTTTTTGTACGTGATCATAATTCCGAACGCCATCGTAATCCTTAACCGACCATAGCGGCATCGCCGCAACAGAATGGTCGAACTGCAGGTCCGTGTCGTAGACAACAAGAAATTAGAGAGTCTTAGAATGGCGTAAAGAGGCTCGCGTTAGCACTGCGTATACGACGCACGTGAGCTCTCGGCGGAACTCTGCGGTGCGCGTCAAACCAGCGCTTTTAGTAGCGTTATGGGGTGCCTGGAACGGATCTCCAACCGGAACGGATCTCCGATCGCGTCCAAAAACGTGGTCCATATATAGATAGCCTGCCTGGTTCTCTATACCTGTTTTCACCTCAAGAACCGTAGGAAAAAAAGTCCGGCTTCTCGCGGATGATTACTAATTTTCACCTTTAGGTGGAGATTTAAGATATATTTAGTAGCATTTTGGAGTGGATAGCACGTTATCTTATCAAGGAGTACACGTTTCAAACGCAAAAAGCATCGCCTGTGCTCTAGACAACCAAATCTGGCGAGAACTATTTCGTGCGGCGTATGAACAATGCGCAAAACTTACTGTTTTCTTGAGGTGGAAAACGGGTATAGGTGGCATCGATTGAACCTGCAGGATTCCTGCAGGTTTCGCGCAGCGCGAGCCTTCGCTCCACGTGCTCCGAGGTGTGCTCGGTGTACGAACACACTCGGCCAACGAACCCCCCTAACCAACAAAACTGCTCAGAATCACGACGGTCAACTCGTATTAGGTTAGAGGAAGACGGAGCGATGAAGATGTCGCGCTGGCGTGCACGAAGACAAGCGGGATCGGCCCCGGGTTCAACTTGCACGACCAGCAGTTTTTGGCAACAACACAAGGTTGACAGTGGCCAGCGCGTGGGCTCACAGCTCGCGGCCGTGCGTAGCTGCGTGCAGCCCAGGTACATCCTAATCCCCACCCCTGTCCGTTTCGATCTGGACAAGCATCGCGTACAGGCGTGCGGTCGTGTAATCACTACTAAGCAGTGCACGTTAAAGACCCCCTGCTGTCCAGTCGTGTATACTGAATGGGCTAAATTACTCGTCCGACCGCCGAGACACCGAACTCCCTTTGGGGCTAACTAAATTCCCGCTGTCTACACGCACATGTACACACACGACACAATTGCAATTTTACGACGCAAGCGAAAACCGTACATACGCGAGCAACAACACGAGTCGCTCTCCGCAAAAAGCCGAGCCATATTTCGTTACACGCGAAAAACCAAATCCATGCTCCGCAACTCATCCGCGCAAAAGAGACCAAGACGAAGGATCCACACGCAAGCACCGCCAGACATGGACATGCGCGTTCAATTCGCCACCGTGCGAGGAATGTGTAAGCGGGCAACAAACGCTAAAAAGACTAGACGCGATACCCCCGGAGACTGCAGCCACTCCCCAATTACAGCCATTCCCAAAAGTTGCGGAGGTATAATTACGACAGAGGACATAAAAACGGAAAGAACATTTCGCAACGCGCGCGCTACGATTTCGTGTTCCGCTTTTTCTTCTCTTCTTTTTTGCTTTTCTATTTGTTTTTACGGTCACCACGTGGAACCTGATACAGGACGGACACATTTGCTCCGTTCACCTTACGATGAACCGCAGCCCAAAAGACGCTAACACAACGAGCTTCTAGAAGGTAATCCAACGCGCCGCAGTGTTTGTCACGTGACCTTTGTGAGGAGAGCCTCGACGCAAGGGCCTCGTGGTCACGTGAGAGACACGTTCGTATCCCGTAGCGTCTCTTGCGGTCCATCACGCGGTGAAACAGAATAGAGAAATTCGAATGTTACAAAGAATGCCGCACAACCAATATCGCAGTAGCCGGGAGCTGGGCGGCTTGTAAGCGGTCGCGCGTCCGGCTCGTGATTGGCTTTGCAGTTCGGTTCGGCTTTCTGAGGTCGGCGCCGATGTGCACGTGATGGCTATTTCGCTGTCGCCCAAAGGGACGTTGTTTTCGTAACATAAAAAAAGTGGCGTTGTATTTGGTCGGTCACGCTACCAATCATGTCGGCCGCGCGACTATCGAATTTCGGCCCAATCACACACAGAATTGCGAAACATTCAGTTGCGAACGAAGAGCGCGTGTGTGAACGCGCGCACGTAATGTATAACATGAAGTGCGCGCGCTTTTGGGTTCCTGATGCGCTGCTAATCGGCTCTGATTGCGCGAGCCTTACGAATCTGGTAATCATATCCGATCAATCAGTACGGCGTGTACACTCCGTGTCTGGTTTGTAGATTTGTTTTCTCTCTCTATCTCTCTCTCTCTCTCTCTCTTTTCTTGTAGAGTTCGTGCCCGTGGTATCCCTACCTTCGTATAGGCAGGACTAGTCTGGTTTGTAGATTCGTTTTCTTTCTCGCTCTCTCTCTCTCTTCTTGTAGGGTTTCGGCGTACAGTTATTACGCGAAGAGCTTCCTGTCGCAACACAAATTATTTTGATGAGCTGCGCGTGTCACGAATTTGCGAGCCGTTTCGACAGACAGAAGTGACACACACGCAACGGACGAACAGCGCGGTTGTCTGTCGCGTGCCGCGCTCGTGGCGTGAGATTGACTTTCGTTTCGGGGAGGTTGCTTGGTGGAGCGCGCCGTTTTCGCTGTTACCTGTCCCTTAGGTTCGTGCAGTGGTGGTGTAATAATGAGTTAGTTAAAAAAAATAGCAGCAGGGAATGATATTTAGTCACGCGTGCACAGGGGCACCATCTGTCAGTAAAGAAACGCCAAAGACTACACTTTAAAACTTAAATAAAGTGAATTTTCGATTACGGGGTCGGCCAAGAAAGCCACGAAATTATAAAATATTTATAAAAACCTTTTTTTATCAGAAGAAGATTCTTTTTTTTTCAATGCACTGGAAACGTGTATGAGGTGTCTATGTGTGTGTGTGTGTGAAGGAAAAAGGGGCCCGGCAAAAAATAGTAAAAACCAAATCCAACACGAAGAGCAAAAAAAAGAAAAAAAGAAAAAAACAAACCAAAGCACAATTAAACCAAACTCTTTATCTGGACAACATTAAAACATTCTACATAAGTCATTTTTTATTTTTAGGTTTATGCATATTTGTGTGTGTGTGTGTGTGTGCGTGTGCGTGTGTGTGTGTGTGTGTGTGTGTGTGTGTGTGTGTGTGTGTGTGTGTGTGTGTGTGTGTGTGTGTGTGTGTGTGTGTGTGTGTGTGTGTGTGTGTGTGTGTGTGTGTGTGTGTGTGGAGGGGCACGAGGGAGGTCAAAGGTCTCAATGATTCGATCCTTCCCACCAGCCTTCCTCTGCATAAACACTCACATCACCGATCAAAACAGCGATCACCTCGTGAAAGAGTGGCTAGCTATGTGAAACGAAGGAAATTTAAACGGCGAGACCGGGCGCCGCAGTACTAATTGCTCCCGCTTCCAACAACGCGTAGCCGTATCCGTACTCGCTTGCACTGCACTCGAAAAAAACAACAACAACAAAACAACCAAATTATGTTTCACACACGAAAACCGCTTAAGCTATCTCGCCGTTCGACCGAGAGATATATTGTTCCCATCGCGGTGACAGATACCCTTAATGAGTCCGTCCGACGTTCGCCTAAACGAACCGGCCGTGCTTCGGCTTTGAACCGGCGGGCGCGCCTCCCCGTTGCGACGGCAAAACAACACTGCTAAGCGAAAGAGCGGGAAGTTACCCCGAGCGCCCGCGGACGATACGATGAGAGAAAACGAGGATAGGTGAAAACGCCAAACAAAACGCGACCAAAACGCCACCCGTCCTTGCTCCACTTCCCAGACGAGGCTGTGCAGCGACTGCGGGCACACACACGGCATGTGCAGTGTCCAACCGTTCGAAGCTCGGCTCGCCGGCCCGGGCGCGCTCTCGGGTGTTCGACGCCGTTAATTTCGATTCATTTGTGAGCCGAGGTCGGCCGTGGAGGGACGCCGAGCGGGACCGATCCGTCTTCGCCGTGGCGCTTTCTTGGGCATCGCACTGCAGCGCCGTGAAGTATTGGGAGGAGATCGAGGTGTGGCGCACCCTAGCGACCACCTCGGGAACTAGCCATGTGTGGCAAACAAACCCTCCGGACCGCAGTCATTAGTGCATTCACTGCCACGGAGGAGGACGTCGCGAGGCTCGTGAAAAATATGTAGCACTATTATTTTTTTCCTAAACGCATCTAGGTGGAAGTAATCTAGTCTCCTCCTGCGTTCAATATCATAAAAGTCATCTTGGAAGGTAAAACAAGCCCATGTGCGGTCATGCGCGGGGTGCCGGGTTAGCCGCGTCGTGCCGGCCGCGCACGCTGGATCGTGCGTGGCTGGCGCGGTGTTCGTGTTTTTCTGAATGATTCACAAAACACGCACTTCACTTTTCAGCTACTCCGTCTATTGCGACAATCATGGACATCGGTGAAAGCAAGCGTTGTCTCGTCGAAGGAGAGGACGTGCTCAACCGCGATCATGTCATCGAGTGCAGCGTTGCACCAGTGCCGACGGCGGACAGTGTCCGCATCGCTCGTGCGTATACGCGCTGCCTTGTCCATCCGCGCTCGCATATATCACCCGGTTCAAGAAGCATGCTTACGAGCACTGGCGATGTACGCGACCAAGTGCGCACCATCATCTGCTACTAAACAAATATGCGTAGCGTATGGGTTGAATTCACGGGTACTTGTGGTCGTCAGAATTATTTGTTTTGTTCCAACATGAACGCGGTAGAACTGCCAAGTTGCACGGACCACCTGCGGACTACGTCGTTTGAGCTGTCGTCTGCTCCCTCAAACGTTTAGGCTTGTTGTCGTCCGCTCGTTCAAACGACAGCGGTCCGTAGACCAAACGTTGACCCGGCGATTGCGATAAGAAGCAAGTGCAGGCCTCCAAAATACTTTTAAGTTTGAAGGTCGGTTGGGGTAAGTAGGCTCGGTGTAAACAGTCAGATAAAATGAGATGTTAATAAATGTTACCAGAGGCCATCACGGTCTTGTTATGCCTAGAGTTCCTGTATAGGCTCCCTACGGGAGCCAGAGTTGCGCGTTCATCCCCGTAGCACCGTCTTTCCCGCACGGCATGTTGATTCTGTTCCTCACGTGACTGAATTCGGCGAATAGCGGCGCCGCGCGTTCGAGGCGCGCGGCGCACTCAAAAGCAGGGGAACGTATGCCCGGGCGCGTGCGACGTCTACTTTCCGGCACGGCATTTGATCCGGCTCCTCACGTGATCGGATCTCGGTGAATAGCGGTGCGGCGGCACGTGGAATACAGACGCGCAACTCTGGCTCCCGTAGGGAGCCTACACAGGAACTCTAGTTATGCCCGATTCACTTGATCCGATTCTGTTTGCGATTTTCAGTATCGACGTCGACATCCCAGCTACGGTTCACGCTTTTGCAGCCCGAGCGATATGAAGATTGAAAATAGCGAGATGAATCTCATCAAACGAATCAAGCTTTAGCGTCCATTCTGCATGCGGCGTCCTTGCGGAATGAATCGCCGCCTGTCACATCATTCACGCAAAGTTTTGCGGTGTAATGAGTCTCGTTAAATTCGCTGAGTCCGCTAAAGGAGTCAGACATTGCCAGGAAGACGTAGAATCAAAAATTCCAACGCGAAAAAGTTCATCACGGGGACTTACACCGACGCCGACAACGTCGCCTTCCACAGGTTTGTTCATGGGCGACGGCGAGCTTCTTGCCCACCCTCCATCGCGCATGCGCGGCGCCGGTGGCGTCCGCTAAAGGCGCTCTGTTTTTTTGTTTTTTTGTAAACTCGCGTTGGCCTATATACGAAACGACGGGTAGCCAATCGAACGGTGACAAAAGTGCTTCGTCACGGCGCTTGTCGTCTTTGTGCCTATCGCCGTTTAAACCTATCACCCAGTGAATGCGCACTGATCCAGCTTTTTTGTGTTTTTTCTGTGCGTGATTGGTTGGGTCGCCATGATTGGTGGGATTTCTTTTTTTGCCTAGTTGTAAATTGTTGATTTGGCAGACGTTATCAGTACAAGTGAAGATGTATGGTATCGTCAATCGCAGAACTTTGACTTACACAGCGACGCTTTCGGTCGGGCACGTCACGAATAGTGGGCAGTGACTAACTCACCACTTTGCAGGAGGCACGCGAGCTCACTCCGTAATATTACTGCAGGTCTTCCGTAAGGTGGCATTGTAGTAACAATACCCACGATTAGTGTTGTAAGGGAGTTCAGTAGCGGAGTGCATACTCGCAGAGAGTCATCGACCGACATAGTCATCCTCCAGAAAAGAAAGCAAATCAACCAAACAAGCGGCTAATAAAACAAACATCACGGAGATAAAAGCGGAACTTCCGTCTGTCAATTCGAATTGTAAAAAAAAAAAAGATATCATCAATGAGGTTCGCAGGCAATCTCAAACGCAAGCAGCTGCACAATAAAACAACTGCTAATTAGATACGCAAAACCAACAAAGATTGCCTAAGATTATTATTACCTGCGGCCCCAAACGTCGGTAATGTATACCAATTAGGCCTAGGGAAAATCGTCCGCGCTCTCATAGTCTCAAAACAAACTTACCGAAAACAACGTGAAAAAACAAATAAACAGCAGATCTGCCTTGCTTACGCGTAATTAACCGTACGTAGTACATGCTCTTAGTGCCGCATCGCTCAACCCGAAAAGCTGCAACGAAGTAGCGAGCTACAGTATATTAAGAAGTCATAAAAAAAAAATTCCCGAGTGGATTAGGAGCGAAATTAGTCGACGCATCGCTCGATGTAATATATGGCTCAGGAGACGGCATGTTTGTACCATACATGGCTAGGTCACAAAATTGTTTTCCAGCTCGCCCGCTGCAAAGGGAAAAGCCGCAGAACCGTCGGCATCATCATCATCATCATCATCATCATCATCATCATCATCGCATTAGTACAGTACTCGTAGCCCGCTAGGATGCATGGGGCTCGCAGCTTCTCCAGTATTCTCCGTTCAGTGACCTTACGATGAACAACATATGACGGTATACCAGCCATCCCAGCCCATCCAGCGCTGGTATAAGGGTACCACGTGACTGTCGTTCCGCCCGTCGCTGTGCCTCTTCCAAAGCGACCGTGACATTTATGCGGCATTGGATTGACTTGGATTGCTGGTACCGTTCTCCGCGGTTCATCATAAGTTGAACGAAATATAAAGTCAAGATGGAGCGTTTTTGTTTATTGTTATTTTGCTTTGTTTCTGTTTGAATGGTTTTCTGTTCCCGCGGTCCTCACCCATACCAGCGCTGTCGCCGCATGTTTGCAAACCAATTCATGAAAAAAAAATATATATATATATATATTACGAACAGGGAAGGGCGAGTAGTCGGAACCATCCAGCGGAGGAGCGCCCCGTTTATACCTAAGCTGACAGTGCTGTGCAAGCTACACGTGCTCGTTTGGATCAGTCCTACGCCACCCTTTCTCCACGTGGTCCCGATTTCGCGGGTACCCGTGCCCAGAGGGAAGGGGGTCAGGCGATCAAAGGGAGGCGTTCGATTGGTGCGGCGAGAGCGTATCGCTCCCACCGCACTGTCAGCTTTAGGGGCAAATGGAGCATGGAACCGCCGCGTTAAACTTATTTCGAAAGGAGAGGATGGGACAGGACGGCCATAATAAATACCGCCCGATTCGTATTAATAGAGGGGAGTGGTAGGGCTACACGCGGAGCCACCGTCATCATCATCATCATTAACAATACCCACTGGATTGGCTTGCGCGTAATCTCGGGTTGTGCTCGTGCGTGCCGACGCCCGTGAAGTGTTGTGTGGTCCTGCGCACACATTTCGAGGTGTTTCCTTTGTGAGTTTCTTGGTATAGTGCGTCCCTGAAAATGTATGTAGTCTTTGTTGTTATGTTCTTTCTTTCTTTTTTTTTTTTTTTTACTTGGAACGCATGTAAGTCTGTCGGGAAGGATCAGAGATTAGAGAGATGCGCATGCCATGGGATAAACTAGGTATGTAGTACCTAAGAACAATAAAACAATAAATAAAAATGAAAGACTTTTACAAATCTTTGTAAGGCGAAAATAAAGCGCAGCACTCGAGGTATCTCGATTTTGCAATATACCGCACTAAACAATTCGAGAAAGAATTACTATATACATATATAGGTGTACAAATAGTGAAATCCTTTTAGGACGAACCCACGCACTGCGAATTATTGTCGATGTCGAACTTGCGGACAATTTAAACGAAAACTGCATGTAACAAGTACTTTTTATTGCGAACAACATATTGGCTATATCGGACTTTTTTCGCCCGAGAAGGCTTCCAAAAATGCACAAACAATCGTCTTCTAGCCTTTCCCTTCCAAAACAAAAAGTAGGAAAGAAAGAAAATTCTAAAAGCTCAAGCCGCGAACAAAATTGTGCGAAGATATGAGATTCAGAAGGCGAGAAAGCTATATATAAAAAAAGACACTCTGCACGCACGTACAGAAAAAACAATTTTTCATTCCAAAGCCGTTGCCCACGAAGAGAAGCAATTCAGAAGCTAAAAAATAAAACTCTTCCGGCATGCAAAAAAAGAAAAAATTCCAGCACATTTTTACAAGGCGGAAGCGAAGAGATGAGAAAAAAGAGAAGCGCTTCGCCGTACAACAAACGCATCGTGGAAGTTCGTTGTAAATGGTTTTTGCTATATCGAACTGATCGTGGCGTTTCCTGCTGTTCGTTATAAACGGGTTTGACTGTATAGATCACTCCCCTGCAACAAGGTGTAAAGTTGGGCGAGTTGGTTGATGGTCATATTGAATGGGTTAAAACAGCGCAAAAAGACGAAGGACCAGTAAAAGGAAACACACAGACACAGCGCTATGACCATCAACCAACTCGCCCAACTTTACACCTTGTTGACAGCGCTATGTCTGTGTGTTTCCTTTAACTGGTCCTTCGTCCTTTTGCGCTGTTTGAACCCATTCACTATGATCACTCCCTTCACGTACTGGTTCCGCACCCTCCTCATCCTCTTCCGTGTTCTGCTCCTTCATCCCGTCCTCAGTTGTACCCTCCCTCCTCCTCCACCGTACCCTCCCCTCCTCCTCCATATTCTCCCCTCCTCCCACAGCCTCCCCACTATATTTAGCTGGGAAATTGACGCCGAGTGACCTCAACACCGATTCAATTTCGCCGCTATATTTCGCTGGGAAATTTACGCCACGTGACCTCAACACCTATTCAATTTCCCCGCTAAATTTAGCAGGGAAAATGACATCACGTGACATCAAAATCAATTCAGTTTCCCCGCTCCGCTAAATTTGGCGTGGAAACCGTAACGTCCCATAATGCAACGCGCACGGTTTCGCCGACGCCACTCAACGCGGAAACGGGCGCCCAAGAGCTGCGCTCTAAAAAATTCTAAATGAGTCTTCTACATGTACTCTAAACCTGCTGTAGCAGCCAATACGTCCAGCGTCGCCACCAACAAAGACGACGACTCTAGTCGTTGGCGCGAGCCCAACGGCACGTGGATTAAACAGAGACGTTTTCACCTAAGCTCGGAGTCGGGCGCACCGTCACCTCCGTCCTCCGGAACAAACGCGCTACAAATTGATGACCCGGACGTGATGATCACCCCCGAGCCCCTGCCATCCAGGGGAATATTCTCCGAGGCCCGGGGAATGGCCACACCATGTCATTTCGGATGATTATGCGGTAGGCGCGCGTCTACCATAGCCGCCGCATCAGGAGCCACCGCATCTGCTCCGTCGTGTCTGCCGCCGGCATTTCTCAGCAACGGGTTGCGACAGCCTCATTCACCCCGCCGCCTCGGCAAGTCTACGTTCGTTTGCATTTACGCCACTGCCGCAGTCCCCGGTGTCGCCCCCGGGCAGCCGTGTCCATCCCTGCGGCGTGGTGCTGGCCTGGTGCGGTCGTGTGCTGCCACAACGTGTGAGGCGTGCCGCAGCGCGACACACTGGGGCATGGCAAGTCACGGTGCACCAAGCTGTTTCTATCAGGGCATGTCGCTGACCGACCTGGCGCTCTTCATCACCGATCAGGCGTCTATCTGCTCTCCACTCGGTCCGTCATCTCCGGGGATTACACTACCACCTGTCCGGCAGCTGGCCACCACCTCCCCTGGAGCCCGAGTGGCCATAGAGCCCACCTAACCTCGGAGCCACAGGCACAACCGGATCGTTGTTCCTGCTGTTTGCTGCCTCCACTACACGCCCGATCTGAACCTTAACCATAACCTACACGGTCCCCGCACGTTGTCTTCAGCGTCCACTGCTCTCTGCCGCGTCGTTCCGCTTGCAGCACACGCCAAGAGCAACAGCACTACTCCTAGGAGCCTCACCTGCTACTGCTCACAGAATCGCTCTGTCCCCTGAAGCCTTCTGCAGGCCTACAGGCAACGTCTATAGGAAGTGTGCGTGTGTGTGTGTGGGGGGGGGGGGGTCTATCTGTATAGTAGTTAATAGGTCCAGCATCTCCACCAAGAGAGACGGCGACTCCATAAACCATTCCATTTGGCGCTCTCTGGGCGGCACCATTTTGTTCGACAGCAGCGCCCTCTCCATACATCCGGGAAATTCAGCGGGTTCGGCGGAGTAAAACAAGAGAGAGGGCACGCGCCCGACTCCGCTAGCAGACGACAAACCGTGAGGTTGCTATTCTCCATCGTTGGGCTGTAGCGGCGGGCTGTACGGAACATCGAACTCTCGCTCGTGGCTGCCGTTGTGAAGTGGTTCGCGTTCTTAGAATAGTCATGGCTACCCAAAATCAGCCTATAACTCTCTATTATTCTATTTCGGTAAATGATCAACTAGCATATCTTTTTTCCGTTACTTAAATAGAAGTTGAGTCAGCCAGCAGTAGTACCCTCAACTACTGCGCGTATTGCGGCAGGAGAGCACGTTTTTATTTATTATTTCAGATTTCCGCTCATGGTCGCTAAAGGCCTACACCAGTACGGACTTTGTATAGTAAAAAGGTACAGAAACCGGATTTATTTTTCACCGGAGAGACCGGCCAATCTGACACAGTTTTTCCTATTTTTTATTTGCACGTAGGTAACAGCGCAATTGGACCCTTTTGGTCCTTTTATCTAGCATAGTATTACACGATATCTGGCATACCAAAATCTGCGCATGAAATTTCCAAAATGACACGATTTTAAACAGAGTTTGCAAGCCAGCCGGATGCTAGACACAGCCCACTCGGCGGAGCAGACGACATGCGGGGCGAGAGGGGGATGGAATTTTTTACTCTATTACCCTCTCTGCTATGGCCCTAACGGTCTATACTAGCTGGCGCGAGTCCAACGTGGCACGTGCATTAAACCAAGTTTCCACCTTAGCTCCGGAGTCGGACGCACCATATCTTCCGTCCTCAACAATGAACGCGCTACGCTATATTTACATTGCTCATACATCATACAAAATACACGGTGTTGGCTGTAGACATGAGGATAGTTATTTGCATAAATGCTTCACGCTTGTTCGAAACATGTCTGCTTTGTACGTAAGCATGTTTCGAAGGTGTCTGCCGACAGTTTGGTTCTATGAACAATATGACCGCTATACAAGCAAGAAACCCGCCTTCTGCCCACTCTCTTTTGTATGACGTATCAGCAGTGCGACCGCGGTTTTAGTTAGTCTATAGAAACAACTATACTCCGTTTCACCTTATGTTGTACCGCAGCGAAGGCTATAAGCGCGAGG
Organism: Ixodes ricinus; assembly: GCA_037355805.1. Taxonomy (NCBI): domain Eukaryota; kingdom Metazoa; phylum Arthropoda; class Arachnida; order Ixodida; family Ixodidae; genus Ixodes; species Ixodes ricinus. The sequence goes on along the minus strand of JAZHYW010031426.1, from coordinate 48,944 downwards.
TCATAGCGTTGGCAGCTGTCCTTAATGCACGAGAGCGTGTCGCTGCCGAGATGTGCCCTAGAGCAAGGAGCTCGCGCTTGTAGCCTTTCCTGCGGTACAACACAAGGTGGAACAGAGTATAGGCATAGAAACACGCTGGTCTTCGAGAGAACAAAACAACTTCTTATCGACCGGTGTCCTCTGGAGCGGTGCCGCTTACATCAGAAGCAATAGACCATTTGCTGTCTTACCCAAGCATCAAAGGAGAATGCAGGGATTGGTGTTCCACGCGCCACACGCGCACGCCTTTCCTGTATAAAAGATTCGAAGTAAATAACCAAAAGAAAGCATTGACGAACGCGCGTGCAAGATGCCATTTGTTTTAGGTATTTGCTTTAGAAAATTTACTACTGCTGAGGCCAGCACGTGCGGCGCGTGGAACACCAATCCCTGCATTCTCCTTGATGCTTGGGTAAGACAGCAAATGGTCTATTGCTTTGGCTCGCTTACGTTGAGGCGTTTCAAAGAAAGTTTGCCGCCCGATATGCTATGTAGAAAATCCCGCTCGAGTAGAACGGGTCTTGGCACGTGAACACCGATAAAGAACACTGAATGCAGGCATATATTTTTTTAGAATCCCGGTATCATATGTACATGTCTACGGTAACCCATACGTGTTTGTTGAATGCTACTCTGTTTCGTATTTTCCGTGTTCTTTCTTTTCATTGTTGCAGCTTTCAGCACACCACCAATGTTGCAGACCATAGGAGGGGGCGGATGTGAGACGAACCAGGAGGACCTTATGGTTCGGGTGGTCAACCTCCACGGTACGGTCGCGCAACACCGTTTCGTGGCGGACCCTCCACACCAAGAGTAAAGATTACGTCCGTCACCGGCTATGACACCGCCTATGACAATTACCACAACTCCCAAGGGGATTCACGCACGATTCACTGTTACCACCGGAAACGCAGATGGTCAGAGGGTCGCTTCCGAAACAATTAAGTCGTGCTTTCTACATGGCGAGTAAATACGAGCAGTTTCAGTCATATCACCGGACCTCTCGAATGGAAACGGTAAATATTTTAAGAGCAAATAAGAACTACGCACGCTGCAAGTTTTTCTGACCACATTTTCTGTCGTCCCCGACCGGGCGCTGTGAAGCCGGTTGGTGACATCGACGTCACAGTCTTCGGAGTTAATGTACACCGTCGCTACGAGAGCACAACACATTGTAAACAAGCGGGCGTTGAAGAACAGAACGAGGTATACCAAGCACGACACCGCTAGCGCGAACAATCGATCGCCAGGTTTTACTGTTTTCCTCTTAAAACTGAAGGGCCGCAATAACAACTACTCTATAGTCACTGGAAGACTAAGAACAGCAAGGCATCTGTTTCCGGTGCCTGGCCCCGCCCTCGTTGCCTTCCGCGGCACCAGAGTCCTTGTCGTACCACGGCCGGACTGGAAGCGCGCGCTCTCTTTCTCTTCTTACGGCCTTTGCAATCGCCCGGGAGTCAATGGCATTTTTTCTCCGTATGTAGTTCACTTGCTTGCCGCCAGGGGCGCAACCACCTCACCCCACTTCACCCCACTCGGAGAGTCCCTTCCAGCTGCTTGCGCTGGTGTTCGAGCTTCGTAGGCTGTTGTTTTGGCAACGGTTTATTGAACTTCGCTCCGATTTAAGTCACTCTACCGACTCTACCACACATGGACGACTACGGTCCATCTGTGGAGGGAGTGACGTGCTTGATGGAAGGGCTGTCACAGCAGCCCTTGATCACATTGTCAAAGAAAAGGCCCCTTCTAAGCAAATACAGATGTCAGACACTGATTCTGAGCAGTTGGCAGCGGCTGTGCCCGACTCGGTTACCACTGACCTGAAAAAACGGAAAGAGCCTTGCGCTCCATCTCCATCCGTGACATACTCTGGTCTGGAGTACGTCGGGGGCTATCTGGTGAAACTCATTAGTGAGTTTGGGTGCGAAGCCTGTGTTATGCTGTTGACTACGTGTAGCAGAGGTGATCCTCTGTTCGTCTTCTTGCGAGGCCAGGATAAAAGCGGACTTCATTATCCAAATCCTAGGTTCCTCGCACTTCTGGACAACATTGTTGCTTTTTTTTTTTAAAGGCTGTTAAGCACTTTCCGCGTACAAATGTGCACGAAGTTCTGCAACCACTCATTGCACCCTATCTTGAAGACGCGCCAATCCTAAGTTGCCCAGAGGGCATTGACAAGAGTTACTCAAAGCGCTTGGCTGGTTTAATTTGCAACAAATTCCTGAGAATACTTCTGATTAACCATGCAAAGACGGTCACGGACAGAAACGAAAAATCAGCTGGATATGTGCACAGGCCCTCGGGAAGCACTTTAGGCTGTAATATGCACTGTGCGAAAATTGTGCAGACTACTACACCCTCGTCTAGAGCAGCTGACCGACTTCATGTGCGGCCTATGAAATGATGATGCAGACCACGGGAATAGATAGAGTGGGCGTGCTTACATTTCACAAGAGTGTACGAATTATTTATCATTTAAAGTTCCTCCACGTAGAAGGGGTCCGTCTCTTTTTGTTCTTGAGTTGCAACAGAAGTCCTGGAGGTAAAGACGAGTATAGTTTTTCCGCAATTGCATTCGCTGTCTCTACTTACTACCTTTTACTCCCGAATCTCTCGGAGATGTGCGCAAATATTCACTGTTTTGGGCTCCTCAGAAGCGCATTAGATAGTGGCTGAAAGTCTAAACGTAAGGATCAGGTGTCAAAGGCTATAAAAATCTCGGCCGCAAGTTGCGACAGCGCTGAGATACACTGTCAGACGCGCTCTGTGCAAACGGCAAAGGGTAGCCCAGGGGTGAGGTGACAGCGCCCCCCGCGAATTGCGGCGGGAGGTGGCGATTGCCCCGATTGCAAAGGCCGTAAGAAGAGAAAGAGAGCGCGCGCTTCCAGTCCGGCCGTGGTCGTAGTATGAATGCGCGTGCACGCTGAAGGCACTTGAGCCCCGAAGCGTTATTGAAAATAGGAAGCTCGCGCTGGAGGCGGAACTACTGAAGGACCTCCCTGCTTCTCTAATCTTGTTAAGCGGGGGGGTCACACTGCTTATTAGTGGCGAGGTGTTTTGGTGGCGCCTTCGTATGGTTACCTCTCATGACGTGATTACTTTGCGAACAACAAGTTCGATGGTGTTTGTGAGCTGCATGGTGGAAGCTGTAAATCGTTGCGCTGTAAAACAAACGCTGCCAACGCCGTCAGAAATTAAAGTTCTTACATTACTCTTATTTCCGTCCATGAGAAATCCTTTGCTGACGTCATGGTAAGCATTCGGCCAATCATGGCAGGCCGACCACAGTGACGCTTTCGATCGCGCACGTTGCCAATACATCATAGAAAAAACAGTCTTCAAAAAGAGTCGAACGCAGGTCACCACGTGATTCGTGCTTCGAATGCCGCATGGCAACGAGTTTGAGGAGAAAGCTTGGCAGGCGGCATTCAAACCGCGAATATTGCTGTGACTTGTGTTTGCAGACTGTCTTTTGTATCATGTAGGAGTAGTGTGACCCTGGCTGTAGTGACCATAGTGTTGGGGGGAAAGCCCTCAATCAGGGTAGTAACTTAAGGGGCCCTGCAACAATTTTTTGACTGGTTTTTAATTTGAACCGAACCTAAGCGCACTGAACGTAGTAACTTAATGAAACTTTTCTTTTCGCAAAATTCGGTTTATTTTAAAAAGTTATAGGCAAATTAGAATTACAAAAACAAGCAAAAAATAGCCTCCTTCATGACGTCGTAGGTCCTGGCTTGAGTGGCCGTGAACTAGAGGAGGGATAGTGAGCTCATCGAGCGCTCACTGCTGCCGCACTCCCTGTCGACGGCTCGAGAGGGCGCCACTAAACCGTGTGTTGGATAGACTGTATGAAGCGGGCGGCCAGGGCTGCTCGCATTGCATTTGCTGCGCGATTAAAGAGTATTTCGGCATAACACTTCATTGGCCACAAACGACAGCAAACACGGGGTAAAGATCAGTAGAGAACGGGAGCCACTTCGCGCTGCCATACCGCCAAATGGCCTTTCTACGCTCCGGGACCTTTCTACGCTCGCCGTTCGTCGGCGCCTCATCCCACTAGCCCTTTCTAGTATGCGCCGTTTTTTCCGCCGCTTGGTGGCGGGTATGTCGACGGGTCATTTCTTGTTTCCGTACTTTATAAACTGCATTTGTTTCTTTTCTGATCTAAAATACTGAACAAAATCTACTTTCATACATAATTGAAACGGTTCGCGACACTGATATTTTGTATCTCGACTAAAAAAAAAGCTTTTAGCGGCTCTGACCAGTAGTAAGGCCAGGACCAAAGACGTCACATTTTGCGCGCTTTCGGTACCGCGGGTCGCCCTCGTCGGTGGAGGAGGTTTCCGCGTCGTCCGGTTAAAATATGACGCACTGATATTTAGTTACCCTCTCCATGCCCGCTGGCTTGCACGAACCCCAAGAGACGTAGAAACCGCAAAAAAGGTAGACGCTTAAATATGATTGCAGGGCCCCTTTAAGCCGTAAGGTTTTTGGCACCTGACTAGGTAAAATAAAAACAAACAAAAAATACAGAAACGTCGATGTGTTGTTCGCGCTAACTGCGTCGTGCAGTGCAGATTGTCCGGCCTAACTGATCGTGTCTCGGGCCAATTTGCATGTACCGTGTCCACGTGTGCTTCCAAATAAGAGCACGCGTCAGCGAGAACACGCAAGCTCGCATGCGTGATCACAATATCACGTATTTCAACGGATTAGAGAAGGCGCTTCGCCACACCGACGCGAGGTTACACGGACACAAAGAAAGCTACTGTCTTGAAATGCCCTAAATGTTTACGCTCGCCTTTCGGTGCGGTGCGCGCGCACCGTGGACGCGGGGGTAGTAAAAAGTGTCGCTGCGCGAGCAGAGTTGGCACAAAGGATCGGGACGGCTGCAGCAAACGTAAGCCGGCTTAATGGCGAGTTAGTTCCACTGGTCGTTTTGGATCAACGTCCTCAATTCGCCAAGGAGCACGCGATTTGTGCGGAACTGCTGCGCCTCCGACTCCACCAGTGAAAGACGGCCTACACTCTGGGAGGGTCCGGCGATGGCCCCGGATGATGACAGGACGAAAAATACAGCGCGGCCTGTAGCCAAACAGCTGCTCGTACATTGCTGTCAGCTATTTTTGCCTTCGGGACACTCCGTCTTTTGGTGGACACCCAGAAAGAAACAGGTGGTTCAAAGCTTTATTTGAAAATTTTATTGTATCGAGATGATCCTCGCAGGGCCGAAGAGAAAAGGGTTACGCTACGCCGGGAGCGCGTAGACGACCACTTGAACACTACACGATCGGACCATAAGTGTAAATTTCGAAATATTCTTGCGCTACAATCATAAATACATTTTCAACTTTATCCTACAAGAACGAGGTATGATTTCCAGATGAGAGAGGCGATGTAAGCGAGCAAGAATTCGAGCACAAGCCAACCGATTTCACTCGGATGGAAACGACTCCATTATAACAACTGTACGCTGAAGTAGTAATACCTTTAACTTCAGCACAAAAAGCACGAAAAATAAGCAATGCGCGATGTTTGAGGACGTTAACGTTTAAAAAGCACCAGTGTCCACGAGGCAAACAAACACGAAGTCACACGCGGTTTTGCCGCCTCGAAGCTGCGGCTGCGACGTCGCCGTACAGAAGGGTAAGTTTTCTTTTCTAGGACTTCCAGGTTTACAACTGCGACCCTTGACTACACAGTCACAGTCAAGGATTAAGATAACACTCCCCGTGCGAGATTAATCTCCGCTACCTCCACCGAGAGTGCCGACGTCCATCTCCGTCGCCATGTATGTCAAGGATTCAGCTATTTTTTAATGTGAAAGGTTTAACTGTCCCATGGAGCGAGCCGACGTAATCAGCTTTGAAGTCGCGTTAAACGGCAGATTAATTACCGTCTCCCAATGGAGAGAGGTGAAGCCGCGATCTGAAGCCTCCCAGCTTTGAAGCCGCACAAAAAGCCACGCAAGCGGCAGCTAAATTCACCTTCCAAGAGTACTGAAGTGAGGCCGAAATCTGATAGATAGGCTCCCATTGGCTGGCGCGCGTCATAGTTTCAGGGAACGAGAATCCCATTGGCCGGCTCGCGTCAGTTTCAAGGAGCGCCGCCCCATGGCGCTGCGGCGGGCCCGCGCCTAGAGTGCTTTCATACACACGCCCGCTTTTGCTTGAGTGGTGACATCTCAGCCATTTTTCCGCCCAATCGTTTTTTTGTGCATTTTGAAGTGCGCGCAATCCGGTGTCACTCAGCTCGAGCGTGTAGCTTTGGCTAATGCATAGACGCCATTTTACCGCCCAAGTCACGCACCGAGTGCAAGCGTCAAGCGCTTGCACATTCAGGGCAACAATGGATGTCTTCACCCTGAGACAGACAGACATGTAGGCACCCTACCCGCGCCGCAGCGCGCCGGTAAAAGGAAGCGGCTGGCTGCGGGGCCGGGGCCACTCAGAGCCCGCTCGGGCGGACTCCGGAGCGGCCGCACGGCCGATGTCAGCGCGGCGCGGTCACTTGACGAGATCGCGCTCAAGAACGACATTCATGCTTTCGCATTCGCAACTCATAAGAAGTGCTTAGGTCTTTCTCGAGCCTTTTTTGTACGATATGTTAGCAGTGTAACCAGCGCTTAAACGTTATGGCGTTCCAATGAAGCAGACATGAAAAGAAAAACAACGTCACACATCATCGTTGCTGCGGGTGTTAAGGCCTGTTCACAGATGCAGCGGAAGCGCTACAAGCATAGCGCTGACCTCGTGCTAAGCGCGTGCTGACGGGAGCGTTCACCAGCTTTGTATCGCACCGTCAAGACTGTTGTTCTTGTTCATGGCAGACAATAAGTAGCTGACGACACGGGAGCAGCGCTTCGCTGCATGTGAGAACCTGTCTTTAAGCTGCCGTCACACTGCTATTATATCGTATAAGAGAGAGTCTGCATGCAGACACTGCCATTATGCGTGTTTCTTAACCATGCATGACGGCCCTGCCATACTGGTCATACTAAAACCGTCTACAGACATCTTCAAATCATGCACATGTTTCAAGCAGACGAGCTTCGAAGACGCTTGAGGTACAGATAATTCTGTTATCATGCCTGCAGCGAACACCGTGTTTTTTTGTTTTGTTTTTCTATGATAAATGAGCATCCAGTGGGACTACGGCTTTAGATTGGTGCGTAAAATCGTATTGTGTAGTGCTATGTTTATGCGTATATATACAGCGGGAGGTTAATCAGCCCCAATGGAAGTCTGGTGCTTACGCTGTATTTGAGGAATTTAGTCAGTGCGGTACCGCTGCTACCCTGCGGTCTTTAACATGCATGGTTCAGTAGTGATACACGACCGCACACCCGTACGATGCTCATCCAGTTCAAAACAGACAGGGGTATGGATTGAACCATACATCCCTGGGATCTGCCGCGCAAGCTGTCGTTGTACGTGCTCCGTGCTGCAGCGCACTCTTGCGGTCGCTGGTTAACAAAAAGACAACAACAATGCTTCGTCTTTTTTTATTTAGCCAAAACAAATATCGTAAGTTTACGTTCCACACTCAACTCTATTCACCCTTAAAGGGGCCCTGCAAGGACTTTTTTCACTGGTTTTCAATATGCACCGAGCCTGAGCGCACTGAACGTATAGTAACTTAATGAAACTTTTCTTTCCTCGAATTTTGCTTTATTTTAAAAGTTATAGACTGATTAAAATTAAAAACACAAGCAAAAAAAAATAACCTCCTTCATGACGTCCTTGGTCGCTTGGGTGGCCGTGAACTAGAGGAGGGGTAGTGAGCTCAGCGAGCGCTCACGGCTGCCGCACTCCGTGTCGACGGCTCGAGAGGGCGCCATTAAAGCATGTCCTGAATAGTGTCACGAATGACAAGTGATGAGGCGGCGAATGGCTGAGTAAACTGAACGTTTAAAGGGGCGAACTTGTGCCCAAAACAAAAAAGAAACAGAAGAAAACAGCAGGGCGTCGCGGGCGTCGATGTCGGCGAAACCGCAGGATCGAGCGCTGGGGCGAGACTGACTCTGGCTCGCTAAGCGAAGCCCTTATGTACAGTCGGCACGGAATGAAACACGAACAAGGAGCGCATGGTTTTCGACCCACGCTGAGTCACCTAGAGACGCAACACCGAAGGTTTGGATGCACTGAACAAGAGTCTAACACATCGAAAGAGGAGCCATCTTCTTGCAGCTCCCATCTGGTTCAGGTGGTGCAGCATCTAGCGAAAACCATGCACCCACCGTTCGCGTTTCAATTCGTGCCGACTGTACACGAGTGGGCTTCTGGAATAATCGAAGCAGAAAGTTTGACGCGTAGAACATTCGAACCTCGAACAAGCACCAGAATTCTCGAAATTACCAGAACGCTAAATTGCAGGGATAAACAAAAGGCGCGTCGCTCCCAGGAATCGAACCCTGGCTTTTCACGTGGGAGGCAGGCACGATAACCGTTAGGCCACGCGGGCGCTGCCTACTTGGACAGCTGCGCGCGCGGCAATAGGCTGTATGAAGCGGGCAGCCAGGGCGGCACGCAATGCATTTGCTATGCGATTAAACACTAATTCCGAATGACACTTCATTGGCCACAAACGGCAGCAAACACGGGGTAGAGATCAGTTCAGAACGGGAGCCACTTCGCGCTGCCATACCGCCAAACATCCAAACCGCAAGCCAAACGTTCTCGCCGAAGGCCTTCGGAAGGCTCGGAACCGCTCGTATCCTCGAGCCCGAATACGACCGCAGCGCCGCCGCGTACATCCGGGACCATTCTACGATTGCCGCTCGTCGGTGCCTGATCCCACTACAACTTTCTAGTACGCGCCGCCTTTTCCGCCGCTTGGTGGCGGGTATGTCGACGGGTCATTTCTTGTTTCCATACTTTCTAAACTGCATTTGTTTCTTTTCTGATCTAAAATTCTGAACAAAAACTACTTTTATATATAATTGAAACGGTTGGCGCCACTTATATTTTGTATTTCGACTAAAAAGAAGCTTTTAGCGACTCTGACCAGTAGTGAGCCCAGGACCAAAGACCTCACATATGCGCGCTTTCGGCACCGCGGGTCTCCCCCGTAGGTGGAGGAGGTTTCCGCGTCGTCCGGTTAAAATATGACGCCCTGATATTTAGTCACTCTCTCCGTGCCCGCTGGCTTGCCCGAACCCCAAGAGACGCGGAAACCGCAAAAAAGGTAGACGCTTAATTATGATTGCAGGGCCCCTTTAAGTTGAGACTAGGAGCTCCGCCTTCAGCGCGAGCTTTCTGCTCTTGCTAACACAAGTGTGAACACGCACGCACACGCGCTCAAAGCATTTCGGAAGCCAGCAAGTTCGCGCCGAAGGCGGAGCTCCTATTTATCTTGCAGCAGAAAGATAATTGAGAAAAACTAAATTCCTCTATGAGCCGACGTCCAGCTAAGCCTAATATCGTCAAAACAAGAAATGACACTGTGGGCGCCTGAAGTGCCTATTTCAGTGAAGAAAACAAATTTTCAGCGAGAAAGAAAACAATATTCTCTTGCTCAGAAGATGTTTTCCCTCTCAAATAAATGCTACATGCTCCCCTCTGTCATTTCTTGTTTTAACGATATTAGGCTTAGCTGGACGTCAGCTCATAAAGATATTTTTTTTTCTCTATTGTATCTTAATCCAGGTAACCTCACGTCCTCAAAACTTTCGCGTTCTATCCCAACTGCCAGCGTCACATTCTTACGGGGTTTGAAGTTTTTGCGATGCATAGTTTATTTACCCGTGCCGGAAAAACACGGTGCTCGATCGTTTGTCGGAAACTTTCTGTATATCCAGTTAAAAGCAAAAAATAGGAAACACCAACCGGGCAAGCGACTGCGTACAACCAAACTCTGGATTGCTGCGAAGTTCCTAGGCCTCCGCTCAAATGATGCATGATGTTTCGGCGTCTTTTCCTTCACACTGCAGCTCGTGCAGGTATTTAATTAAGGGAGTGACTGCGATTCGAACAGCAGCGACGACGGCTTCCTGCTCCGGATTCCCAAAATAAAAGCAGCAATGGTATAAAAAAAAACGAGTATATTTGCGTGCGGTTACACAACCATCCGTGTCCCCTCTCTTTGTTTCCAAATCTTAGCGTTCTTGGTATTTCTCCTCTCGTTTTCGTCCGTATCTCCGCGATCTTTAACACACTTGCGGACTTGTTCCGCTGCCGCTCGCTATACATACCGTATACTTCGTTTCACCGTAACTTTGCAAAGGCATAAAGCTGCGGGCTCTCCGAGGCATTAGGCAGTTTCTTTTTAGCATAGCCTTTACGTGCGGAGTGCATGGCATTGCTAACGGAAGATCGCGCTGCACCTTCGGAGCATGCTCTTCAGCGTACACAAGGAACGTCGTCACGCTCACGGTTGCCTTCGGTAACGTTATGCTAAAACCAAGGTGACTGGAACGTGTTTATGACTCGTGTGTTTACAGCGTTCTAAAACGCGGTGTCTTCATTTCCGCCGGATGACGTCATAAAGGTGTCGTGCTGTAGCCGCCCGCGATCATGGCGCTGTCACCAGCAGCAATAATGGATGCCTGTTCTGTTGCAGATAGCTCTAGAGTGTGACAGTCCGCGGAAGCTTCGGCAACCAGATGTTGGGATGTCGCGATGACAGCGCCCCTCGCATTCTGTCATGCTTTGTTTTTTTTTTTCCCCAGAACTTTTACGCTGCTTTTAACCGCCAGGATCGCGACATCCGACACCATATGAGACCCCGGTTTTTCTGACGTCCTTTGTTGACGATTCGGGAGAACTTTCGACGCAAGGAGTGGAATAGTAAACAAAAAACAGATCAGTCGGAAACGCGTTCCAGGCACCTCAATAAAACCACCTATTTATGAGCGTTATAATACACTCCAATACTCTATGGAGAGCGGTAACGTGCTTCACTCCGTCACTTTGTTGGTCGGTGAACCTCCATAAGCCTATATGGCATACATCTAGTGAGCCTATATTACAGAGAGTTCCCCAGTCCTCGACCGAAATCACGTGATTTATGGGTTGCGATTGCCCTACGAGCTCCGAGAAGGTGGCGAGAGCGTTGACCGTCTGCAAACGCCTCCGCCTTTCCGCCTGTTTTCCTCCTCGCCGCTCGAAAACGCAGCACGTGCGCACTCGCAATCAATGTCCACAAGAGGGAGGAGTCCGCCATGACATTGCAGGCGTTCCCCATGGTTAAGTGGGCCCACTCTTCAGCCTATAGGCTCTCTAAAGTCATCCAACGATTGTGGGTCGACTTGGGGCAATAGGCTGGGCACTGGGCGAGATTAGCCAGCGCCTATACTTCGTTTCAGCTTGGGTCCAGACGCAGCCGATGCTACAAGCGCGAGCTCCGGGCTTCCAGCGTCCCTACCAAGCACGCGCGCTCGTGCAATGCAAGCACTATTCAGGGCCACACGCTCGCGCTCGTAGCATCGGCTGCGTCTGGACCCAAGCTGAAACGAAGTATAGGTAAAGCACCGCACTGGTCAATCGCGGATGTCAGAAATCTTGCCAACATCGTCGCCGAGTGTACAGCTTAAAGGGGCTGTGGAACGATATTGGGTAGGAATGTTTCTCAGTTTACACCAGCTTACTGACACGAGTGAAACCCAAAAAATACTCGAACGCAACGCCACTGACCAAGAAGCATCTTCGCCGCGGTGGAATTCCTAGGATAAAAGTGGACCCTTTCTTTCAGTCTCTCCGTTGCTAAACTTGATGACAGAGCTATGGGGACAACGCCAACAACGCGATCCCCAGAGGTGCGTCATGAAGCTTTGCGACCCCCGCTGTAACGATATGCAAATGCTGCTCATGCAGTGGACACGAAGACTGCGTAGGCATTCGATTTTGGCTCGTGACAATCAACGCCTCGACATGCATTCGGGTAGTGGCTCGGGCCCAATCGCTGGGATGGCGGTACGAGCAAGGAACTCAGCGCGCGCCCTGTACTCTGCTCTGCCAACCCCAACGCGTGACTATGTGAAAAATATTGGCGGCAAAGAATCGCCCTCAGATCACGTGGCCGTTTTTTCTGACTGTCATTTGAGGGACTAAACAATGTTCATTTTTCTCGAATGTTTTCTTTTTCGTCTTCCTTTGCGTAGGAAAAAAAAAACTAACGTGTGTTTCATAGGTCATAATTGTCAAGGATTAGTTCTGAAGCTGTATTTTTTGAAAGGAGAAACATTCTTGCATCGCCACTTTAAGGCCCGTTCACACACTTGCAACCGAGTAGGACGGAGAGTGACAAGACCGGGTTTTAAGCCTCTTTCGACGTCTTAGGACCGGATGCGCTGCTGCGGAGCCGGTCCTAAGTCATCGCAAGAGGCTAAAAAACGGTCTTGTCTCGGTCGGTCCTACTGGGTGGTAAGTGTGCGAACAGGCCTTTAGGGTCCCTCTGCTCTAATCAATGTTGTAGTCACCAAAGACGGCGACGTTCATGTTCGGAGAGCAGCAGGTTATTATTTGGCTTCTGTAAATTCATTGTTCCAGAGAACATTGTCTCGTTATATAACGTCATGAATGATTGCTCTATTTCATCAATGTTCACGATGAACCAAAGATGAATGCCGTTTTTCAATCCCAAAACAAACGCCATTCGCAATAATAGGAGCACCGCCACCGAAGTTTTGCGCCCAGTTTGAAGGAGACGGCGATGGCCATATGCTGTCAAGGGTGGGTGAAGGCGTCATACTCACCGATTGCAAGTCGAAGACCATGCCAGTGATAGTTGCATCCTACAGGAAAGTTAACAAAACACACAAGCATTTCTTATCCAAATTTGACAAAAACGAACAAAAAAAACCGAAATAGACCGCAGTCGTGATCTTTCATCACAACAATGTTCCCGCTCCTCGAGATACACATCTTCAAACCTGTCGTAACGGAATCAACATTTGAATGAATCACTTAGGCTCCCTACTTTCTTTTACCTGACCCCCGATTTCTTGTTTTGTCGTTCTTTCTAGCCATGACAGGCACTCTCGCTGGTCGAGCGTTTACAAGGTGCTCCGCCGTTGCGTCGTACATCATTCTGAAGTTGTCTCGACAGACTTCCGAAGAACTCTGCGTGGCGGCCACACAGGCGTGGTGTTAACGTTGTAATAAAAGCAACAAAAAAACGTAGAGAACTACAGTTTCTATGTAAAAAAAAGTTATGAAGTTCCTACTTTCATTGCATGTATTCTTTTTATAAATAAATTAGGAGACAATAGAACTTGAATGCCCCAGTACATAGGCCTAACAACACCCGCGACGCTTCTTGCTTCAAACAGTTTTAAACAGCGATGCTTCAGACTACAGATTTTGTTTTCTTCTTCTCCAACGTGGCTGACCAGTCTTTGTTTTGTGCACGAGGTTCATATTCGACGCCCGGAAAATGAGTCACGACGTCTCGCTGCTTTCGCGCTCGGTCCGCTCGCCGGTGGCAGGCCCCGATGCTTATCATGACGAGCTAATTCCATGCGCAGCCTCGTCGTGCGCATGCAAAGCGAGCCCATCGGTTACAGCGCGGGGGGCGAGTCGTTCTACGAGCCCGCGTCGTAAAATCGAAACACGGGCAACTTATAATAACAACACGGAACAATAACTAAATATAAACTAGATGTTGGTCAGACACGTTCCTTGGTGTCCTGTATGTTGATAACAACTCCGTGCGTCTTTTGGTTGTGAAAAGCCCGAGTAAAACATTTGGAGTAACACGTCTCATGTCACGCGCTCCGAGTCAAGACAAGCTGGTTATTCCATCGGCGGATCGAGCGAAACTTTATCCAAGCCCCATTCCGCAGCTTCACGAATCTGGCTGCATGGTGTCGTGTCGTCTGGACACGAGGTAAGTTTCCCGCTAGCATTTTCCCGGGAGCTTCGTAAGATCGGCTTCTAGAAGCGCCAGAAACTATTAAACAGGCCCCAGCAAGCAAAGTGTGAGAGGTAGCGCACTGTAGGAATACCTGGGTATGAGAGTTTAGTGACGACGCAATGGAACTGGGAACTGGCAGCTCAAGAGGGGGCGACGACCCCAAGCGCGACAGCTTGTCCAATCGGTGGATGAATGGATGGATAGATCGATGGATAAATGAATATGGCTGAAGCCTTCTCATCGGGCGGCGGCTTGCACAACCTAGCAACAGCCCTCATCCCAGCAATAAACTAATAAAAAAACTAATATATATTATATGTATATATATACTGACTCGCAAACTGACTCGGAAGGGGTGCCGCTAAGCGCTCCTAGCGGCGAAAGCTGGTACTATACGAACACTACGCTTACATGTCTCGTTCAATCCACCATCTAAGATATCTTTAAAGATATCCCAGCCTTCCCCGGATTTGAAGTTCGTACGCTTACGTGGTGTTCGCCGCCGCACTCAGCGCCGTGCGCGCCGATCTGGTAAGTCCCCCATTGATTAGAGTGCAGTCGTGTACATCAGCTTTATACCGGCATACTCGCGTACTTCGTCGTCGACAACTTCGTCAATTTGCCTCGCCATCAACTCCATGTACACCTAAGCCAAAGATCTACATAGTACCGAAAGGTATGGGCGGCTCTCGAACACCTCGAGATGTGTTGATCGCCCTCATTCTTAAACTGGCCTTGCATTATCACCACTTGCTGACAATTTTGCGGTGCACTTCACTGTACCCCTAACGCCCTCTGGATCTTTATATCATCGATCACTGACTGGTCCTGGAACGAAGTCCGCAGAGTCTCCGTAATCTTTTCACTATGTCGGAACTGGAAGCGGCTCTTAGGAAATGTAAATACCACAGTGCTCCTAAGTCAGATGGTATTACTTATGAAGCATTGTGTAACCCGGGTGATAATTCACGCGTCGTCTTGCTGCGATCAGCCAGAAACGCTGAAGCATAAAGAACTGCGCTCCTAGCTTCACTGAAGAGTCTCGGTGTTTCATCCACCCTCGTGGACATGCTATTCCCAAAGGATCCACCATCCACGTGCACACGTCTCCCAAAAGGCTGTGTTCATCTTCTTGAACGCCTGTGGGCTTCTGACAAGTCTATGATGTGTGAGACAATACGACTGCCCCCTTCCTTTTCCTCCTACTTTTGTGCCAGTGATAGTTTTGTCGTTAATTTTCCTAAGGAAATTTGTGAACACTTTGTGATACTCGCATTCGATAGATGTGCCCATTTTCTCATTTTTGATTGATGTCTTGCTGACTCTTTATTTTACTTTAATTTGTTGACCTGTGTTTCATCATCCTATATTTCTCATCGACATCTGTTCCCCCTCCTTTACCCTGCACTCATTATCATCAAAATTGCAGTAGCCCAAGCCCGTGAAACGTTTCCGCAGCCAGTGAGAAAACCTTACGTCAGGCAAACGCCACCACCACCACCACCACCACCACCACCAGAGCCAGTGCTCAAACCAAAACAAGCACACGCTCATAAAAAAAAAAGATCAGCATTTTTTATTGCAACGTTTATTTTTTTTCTTTCTTCTTCTTTTTGTACTAATTTTTTCAATTCCCACTTTCAGGCCAACGGCGTTCTACGCGCTTCCCAAAACTTCGGAGATTATAATCCGATTACTTATTCGCGGGATATACCACCTTAAAACAAAACAAAAATATATGTTTGCAGACGTACCCATTAAATTATCCGCTTATATTGGATTACACAACTTAATGTCTGCGCGTAAACCAGGTATATATATATATACTTTTTTAAATCAGGGATGGACATTCATACAGTTTTTTTTGGCACCTAATAATCCGCGTGACCTTATAATGAACTATAGAAGCGCAGGCTAGAACGACCTGGGATTTCCCTCTGCCATCAGCGCTGTACGCTATGGCAGAGAGGGAAACTCGCTGACTACTTAAGGAACCCAAGGCTTATAAATGATAACGCTTTCTAATTCGTGATTCGTTCTTCGGCGTACTACTAGCGCAATGTTCCCATTGGCTATCGAGTGACGATCATAATCTGGAGTCGCTCTGCTCTGCGGCTCTTGCACTGCTCATGACTATAATGAGATGGTATATAACGCCTATAGATGGAGCGCAGAATCTCGTACAGATTAAAGGTGTCATGAAACGATATCGGGTCGGAAAGTTCATGATTTTCCAGACGCATCCTGGACCTCGTCTGGACCAAGCATACTCGCAAAGACCGACACTGATCCAGAGGCTTCTTTGTCGCGGTGAAATTGCGAGGACAAAAGGGGGACTGCTTCTTTCCATCTTGCCTTCGCAAAGCTTTATGACGTAATTGTGGGATCGAAACCACCCACCTGACGACAGTCGAGCGCGGCTCATGGATTGGACCCGAGGACTGCGTGAGCACTCGTTTTCGGCTCGTAACAAATAATGCCTCAGCGGGCACGGGGTTAGTGGCTCATGTCCAGCCACTGCGGTGATGAGAACAGCCGATACCTAACAATACCCGGACCTCAGCAGCAGTTTCCCATTTTGCCAATCCCAGCGCGTGGCTATGATTAACGTTGGCGGCACGGGATGGACGCAAGGCCACGTGGCCGCTTGTTCTGGCTCCGAGTTGAGGGGATAAACAATGCTCATCTTTCTGAATTTGTTTTTGTGACTGTGATTAATTAGTATAAAAACTAAGGCAAGTTTATTCGGTTATTGACATTAGAGAGTGATTCTTAATAGTATTTAGCGAAAGTAGAAAAATCGTTTCATGGCCCCTCTAAACTCCCTGATCTAATTCAAACAATAATGCATCTTTATACAGCCGGAAGTTAGTCGGCCTCAATGGGAGTCTGGTGTCTCAGCGGCAGATGAGAAATTTATCCACTGCTATACAACCGCCAGGCTTGGGGTCTTTAACGTGCACAACATAGTAATGATACACAACCGCACGCCGGTACGATGGTCACCCAGATCGAAACCCGCAGGGGTGGGAACTGAAGGCAGGATCCCTGGGTTCTGCAGCGCGAGCTTTTCTCTCTACGTGCTCCGAGCTGGTGTGTGCTAGCCCACTCGGCCCACCTAAGGTCCACCGATCCCCCGTCGCCCTAATCCGGGCTTCACATTTATTAGAAGCGGCGGCAACCTGTTGTCGTGCGAACCCGGAATGCACGTGCCACACGAGCGAGTGCTGCACCGCCATTTGCTTCCGTGGGCCTCTTGAAGCACCGGCCTCACGCACTGGTGGGTTTGGGGCTACTCGCAAGACCGACACAAACACATCGTGGGGCTTGAGTATAAGTGTTGTCCACTTACCGGAGTACCTCGTTCAAGACCAGAAAGAAGGAAATAGCGAGCGAGAGCGTGACGCGAATCTACGACAAAGAGGTGCGCCGAGATGCAAAACTTACACGCTCAGTACGACACGACTGCAACAGAAAAGACTTGTTTCCCGGAAACGGTTGTTCAAACAGATTCCGGGCGAGATGTGCTTGTTAGAAAACGATGTACATGATCTGCTTCGTCTTCGTAAAGGAAAGATAAAGACGCTAATCTAAAAGTCAGATTCGGTTGGTTACACTGTATCAGGGCTGGGCAGCTTTGAAGATGCTTGTATCTGCGTCACCATCTTTGGGTACAATTGTGTTTCTTGTATCAGGTATCGGGTTCCCAGGGAAAAACGAAGTGTCGTGTGGTCATCAAGAATACATTTTGAAAGTAGCGTGCATTTTCAAAATACCCGATATTTCTAGAAACTTCCCTATAACAGCTGATAGAAGGGAGATAAAGAGGGGAGTAGTTTGCCTTATGAGGGAGGGGAAGGAACAATTTGTATTTTGGGGTTTTAGACTAGGTGGCGCAAGTTACCGCCCGTTACGAAGAGTGCAGCCGTTAACATCCATCCTTTTCCTGAAGTCGTCTCAACATAAGGTTTAAAAAAACGTTACCTGAAAGCGTATGAAAAAAAAAAAGAAGCTCTAATAAATTACATTTACGTGTTTTATTTGCAGCTGAAAACTGGAGCCACTAGTTCCAAATAAACTAATGGTCAGGCGGCTATTACACCAAACTGTAGCGTGAGTAACGCATTTTAGGGTCAGACGCAAAAGTAACTTTAAGAGACAAGTCGTTCAGATGCTATACTTTCTAAGAAAATATCTTTAGTGAGAGTGGATGTTCAGTAAATTTTGTTCGTTGAAATGCGCATATTTGGTTATTGTTTCTAAACAAAAACAAACAAACAAAAACAATGATATTGTAGAAAACATTGCCTTCAACCGATGAATTTGCACACCAATAAAAACACTGTCAGGTATCCTGCTTTTTTAAAACGAGCGGGACGTTTCTTAAGCGATGTATCGGAGTATCTAAGACACAGTGCCGAGTATCTGTGTCGGAAATGAATTTTGCTCGCGTATCGTGTATCATGGTACCCGAAGTACAATATTTGGAGCGTATTGAGTATTCGTTTAGAAGATACGATTTCCAAGTTCCTTGCCCAGCCCTGCTTTGTGCTCGATTTAGAAAGGTAATTGGGGAGGGGTGCGGAAGAGGTAGTGATAATGATTTAGCAATGTGACGCTGGAAACTGTCAAGCAGTGTTCGAGTGAAGCCTTGTTAAACCTCTAACGAATGTTAGAACTGCACAAACCTCTTCGTTTCGTCGTCCTTTGATTCGTCACTACATTTCTAATCACAGTGTCGTTTTCTTGATTTGCGTGTTTTCTTTCACGCCAGGTGACACTTAGTGAAACGGCGAGTTTCCTCAGCAGTTTGATAAGGGGTGTTTTAACTCGCGTAAGAGGTAGACAGCCTATTTTTCGTGATTCTACTTATTTCTCGTGCATCTTAAACACAAAACACTAGTGCGACAAATGTATCACTCAAATATATCGACCACGTCAAATTTGGCGAAGAATTGCAAGTATGACCTTTCCAAATACCGCCTTCTGGGCGCTGCCATCTTTGTCTTCTGGGCTGTGGAAGGCGTTCTGAGCGTGCGCAGTAGCTGTCTTCCGCGAAATATGAGACGCCACGCATGCGTAACAGTCCAGTGACTCAGCATTTTTCGACTGGAAGATAAGAGCTGGAACGGTCTTCTCTGATCATTCACATCAGAGCTCGAGGTTCTGACGTCCGCGCTCGCTCTTGTCTCCTCCTCTCTTCGTTTTTACCTGTACATGTGCTCGCGAAACGATCTATAAATAACTCTCCTGAATGTTCCCGAAGCGCGAAAAGTCTTTCTTTTTTTTCTCTTTTACGCAAGTAAAGACACTGCACACTTCACGCTTTCCACTTCCGCTGACATTCCCCTCTCCCACGTTCTCTCCTCTTCGTTTTTACTTGAAAGAGGAGAAAACGAAGCATATTCTGCCTGGCAGAAGACGGCGGTTTTTAGGGCTGTAGTAGTGGTGCAAAACTATCGATAGTACTATCGATTGTCAACAGAAATCTGACTATCGATAGTCGACTGCCGAAAAGCTAGGGATAGTACATCGATAGTCGACTATCGAAAAATTATCGTTAATCGACTGTCGGAAAACTATCGGTAATCGACTGTCGTAAACCTATCGATAGTACTGTCGACGATTTACTATCGATAGTTTTGCGACACTTGCAGTTTTTGTCGCTTCCTCTTTCTTTTTATCGCTTTATTTTTTATTTCAAATCGGACGCCAACTAGCCCAAGCACTTACCATCCCAACTCTGGTTCAGCTTTCAGTGATGACGAAGACGGGTGTTTGGGCGAAGAGAGGAGAAAGGGAAGCGAGCGGCGGTGCGGCAACTGTATTAGGGTCACAGCAGAGAGGGTAATAGAGAGAAAAAATGCCCTCCCCTCTCACCCCGCATGTCGTCTGCTCCGCCGAGTGGGCTGTAGCTAGCATCCGGCTGGCGTGCAAACTCTGTTTAAAATCGCGTCATTTTGGAAATTTCAAGCACAGATGCGCATATTTCGGTATGCCAGTTATCATGTAATACTATGCTAGATAAAAAGACTAACAGGGTCCAATAGCGCTGTTACCTGCGTGCAAATAAAAAAAATAGGGAAAACTGTGTCAGATTGGCCGGTCTCTCCGGCGAAAAGTAAATCCGGTTGCTGTACCTTTTTTACTATACAAAGTTCGTACTGGTGTAGGCCTTTAGCGACCATGAGTGGAAGTCTGAAATAATAAATAAAAACGTGC
Source organism: Ixodes ricinus (assembly GCA_037355805.1). Lineage (NCBI taxonomy): Eukaryota > Metazoa > Arthropoda > Arachnida > Ixodida > Ixodidae > Ixodes > Ixodes ricinus. Next base: position 28,823 of record JAZHYW010031426.1, on the reverse strand, counting down.
TCTCCTGCCGCAATACACGCAGTAGTTGAGGGTAGTACTGCCGGCTGACTTAACTGCTATTTAAGTAACGGAAAAAAGATATGCTAGTTGATCATTTACCGAAATAGAACAACAGATAGCTATAGGCTGATTTTGGAGTAGCCATAACTACTCTAAAAACGTGAACCACTTCACAACGGCAGCCACGAGCGAGAGTTCGACGTTCCGTACAGCCCGCCGCTACAGCCCAAAGATGGAGAATGGCAACCTCCCGGTTTGTCGTCTGCTAGCGGAGTCGGGCGCGTGCCCTCTCTCTTGTTTTACCCCGCCGAACCCGCTGAATTTCCCGGATGTATGGAGAGGACGCTGCTGTCGAAAAATGGTGCCGCCCAGAGAGCGCTAAATGGAATGGTCTATACTCCGTTGCAACTCAAGAAGGTAGGGCGAGGGTAGAGTGGCCGGGGAGGAGAAGCAGACGGATATTACCTGACATTAACTGACCCTGGCCCCACCGCTTTGTGGCCACTAGTTATCATATATTGGAGTCCCTGATCTGGTATTGAAATGTTACGTTCAGGTGCCTGATTTTACTGATTATGACCCGTCCACCAGTTGACCTTTTCATCATATATTGGAGTCCGATCTGGTACTGAAATGTTACGTTCAGGTGCCTGCTAGAGAAGAGAGGGGAAACCTCCTTCTCTCTTTTTTAGCGTTCCGTCTGCTTCCTCCTTTCCGACCCGTCTTACCCTCGCCGCGCCTTCCGCGCGTAGGGCCGCCGAGCCTGCCAAACAGGGACCTAGACAGTCGACCAAAAATTCGTCCAGCCTGGGCTTTCTCATTGCACCTCCGTGGAGCCCCCAAAATCGGGTCCCCCGGTTTACGTAACCCGGGCGGAAGTCCGAGGCGAGAGGAGCAAGGCGTCGGGTTATGTCACACCGAGGAGAAGCCAACAGAGACGACTCCGGGACGCCGTACGATACGGACGGGACGACCGCTCTTCCTTCCGACATAATGTAAACTTGTGTAACCGATCGTAACCCCAGTTAATAAACGTCTTGTTAACTTTAAATCAACCCCAGTCTACGCCTTAAACTTACGATCACATACGAACGATCCCAAAAACCCGTACGAATAACCTGACACGGACTATAGTGGTGCAAAAATGTCGATAGCACTATCGATAGTATCGATAGCCGCCAGAAATCAGACTATCGATAGTAAAAAAAAACTATCGATAGTAGACTACCGAAAAACTATCGAAAATCTATCGATAGTACTATCGATAGTCGACTATCGAAAAGCTATCGATAGTACTATCGATGTCCTATCGATAGTTCTGCGACACTATCGATAGTTTTGGAAAAACTATCGAAAATCTATCGATAGTACTATCGATAGTCGACTATCGATAGTTCTGCGACACTATCGATAGTTTTGAAAAAGTATCGATAGTATCGATAGTCAATTTATCGATAGTTTTGCATCACTAGGCTGTAGCCATTCTTGGTGAGGTTTCATAGCAGATGCCGTGTCGGTTTTGTGTGCGGTGTGTCCTACCCCCAAAAAAGCTAACGGGATTTTTTTTTTCGCCGGAAAAATAAAGTACGCAACACCGAACGCTCGTTTTCCGCCCAGATGTATACGCTAGGCGGTCCGATCCACATGCCAAAGTTTCAGAACTAGCCGTCATGTCATTTAAAACTCACAAGCGATTTTCTGAAAATTGAACTGGAAAAATCGGGCCCGTTTTCGCCGGTTTACGCCCAGTTCCGGTAACCTGCGCCCTTCGGCGCCACGTATTCGAATCGGTCACCAATTTCCCGTTGGAAATTTCGAAAAAACGCTTATTACTTTTGAATAAGCTAACGGTGAGTTCTGACGCCTTAGTATCCGGTTCGGAACTAAGGCTGCACTTTGGCGGAAAATGGCGGTTTGGGAGTGCGTAGTTTATTTTTGCGGTAAAAAAAAAGACAAAAAAAAACTGCCTTTTTTTTCTCGGGGTAGGACATTTTGCAGGCACGTTAAGGCGCCCTTAGTTTACCGGAAAAAAACATTATCCACTAAATATAGCGGATAATTTCGACACTAAATTGAGCGGGAATTTAGTGCCACCTGACGTAACACTGTCACTTGAAAACCATCGGGAAAATCTAGCCGAATGTATATCTGCTAAATTTGAACGCGGCAGTGTAACTGTGCTAGCACTGTGTGTATACGAGTGGATTTTGGATGCTAATGGCTGTGTTCTTTATAACGGACGGTAGATTGCGCCTCCTAGCCTAGTGTGTGTGCCTGTCTGTGTGTGTGTGCGCGCGTGTGTGAGTGCTTGTGTTGTGTGTGTGTGTGTTTACGTGCGCGTGTACGTGTGCATCCGTGTGCGTGCATGTGTGTGTGCTGCGTGTGTGTGTGGCGTGTGTGGAGGGGTGCGTGGGTGCGTGCGTGTGTGTGTTTGTGTGTCCCTCCGTGCGCGTGTACGTGTGCGTCCATGTGCGTGCGTGTGTGTGTCTGTGTGTATGTATTTTTAGTTTCCGAACTTCGAAACTTCATTCTGTTGGTCCCTATCGGGTCAAGGTAAAAACAAATGCGCAAAAAACACAAAAGAACACCTCTCTTCAATTGACTATAGCAGGACCGACCGCTTCGTGCGATTTTCAGGTCAAATCGAAAGTCGAAACCGACGTGAGTGGAGCGAAGAAGGTCCCTGTGCGTGTTTTCCGGTACCCTCGCGGTGCGAAGATGCGCTCGGGCGAATCTCTGTGTACCGTGCACTTAAATTTATGGGCTCGCAAAGAGGATATAAGGTAAGAGAAAGGGACAGTAAAACGCACACCCTGTTGGTAGGGTGCATAAGAGTGCTTATAATAAGAATATATGGGTCGCCTTTTCCGTATTCTTTTTCTATTTTTTTTCTTTCTTCGACCGCCAGTTCTAATAGTTGTTGTGGTTGCGGTGGTCTGTGTACTGCTAAGAGCCAGCGATGCCCACAAACGATAATAGAGTTTAGCTTTTTTTTTTTTTGTGTGTTCCTGAAGAAAGTTACTTAGCAAGGAAAGAGGCAGCATCTTCCGCGACATTGTTTAAAGAAATGCTTCACCGGTACGCGGTCGGTTTAAAGTCACGCAAGGCTGGTTAAAAAAAAAAAAATATATATATATATAAAAAAACTACCAAGCCGACAAACGGCTGCACGCGTGGACGAGTTATTTTCATTTTTCTCGTATATTCGCGTATCTCATATCGCATCGTGTGTGGCTCGTACATCGTGATGGATGTGCCGCACTGATTAGACATCACACAAAAGATACGGTGTTCGCTTACAGAGACGGACAGAGAATGATCTGCGGAAAAGAACCATGTCTGCCTCACACAACGTATAGGGCGTATTCACTGGCCACCATATTTGAGGTCACTGTTTAGAGCGCATGCTCAGAACGAGCTCACACTAATATGCTGCCAAGACCGGCAATCTTGATGGTGCGGGGTGCACGTTGCAAAATAACTGTGAAAGCTGGCCATCAGCACGTGCTCAGCATGAGCGCACACAGATATGGCCGCCAGTGAATACACCCTATATATAAACGCTTCGAACATACCTTCAGATAGCTTTTTTGCCCGACCAATGCGACGGAAACTGCCGTGCAAGAAAGAAACACTCGGCAGACAGTGTCCGCAGACTGTCCTTTGTACACTATATTAGCAGTACATCCGCGGCTTAGAGGTATTTCCCCGTCCTTACTTGCCCGTTGTTCATTTTTTGTTAATTTACATTGATTGACTTTCGTTCTATTGGAAGTTATACCGGGTAGTATGAATTGCGACAGAAAATCTTCCAGTACCCTGCCTGTACCACAGCAACGAAGGGATCAGTCAATTTTATATCTTCAGATGAATGCCTAAAATTAAAAAAATAAGGCAATATTTGTTTATTAAATTTAATATCCGTGTCTGGCGCAATCGTTTAAGCTGCAGCCAGACTGCTTATGCACCATGCAAAAGACTGTCTGAAGACAGTAGATAGTTATTAGGAAACCGTTTTTGCAAACCCCTACGGTACGATGGACCCTCCGGTGCGAACTGCGCATGCGCTACAGCAGAAGACTCGCGCATGCGCAGTGCGTACCGGAGGGCCCATCCGTATCGGCTGCGCAAAAACGGTTTCCTAAACCGTCTGCTGCCTGAGGCGCGTTCCTCTCTTGTATGGACGGATCGTGTCACCGTGGTCGTTCAAAAATCTCTTTAGGAGTTATGTTATAAACATACATATATGCGCGAAGGAAACATGCTTCGAAGAGATCTTTGAGCCGTGTACGCAGATTATTCCGTATGCAGGCGACCAGCGGGTCTTTTGTATACGTCAAACGGTGTGACTGCAGCTTAACCGTGACGTTACGTGACGTCCCAGCGTCACGTGGCATCATGGTATCGGGTGACGTCATGACGGCATTGTGTTGCTTAACGTAGCGCGCCATCGTGACGCTTTGCCAAAAAGTCTGCCTGCAATTTGTTTTTTAAGAAATTATTTTGTTACGACGACACGATGTGTAAGGGCAACACACGCCGTCGATCGCGCGCAAAACCTGTACAATAAAAACTTTCGAGAAAAAACAAACAAACAAAAACAACGGTGCAGGGTGCGGGGACACTTGAACTGACCCATCCCTGAGACCCCTTTTTTTACGCCCACCGATGAACCTTGTCCTGGTCCAAAGGCGCGCGCACGGCCGTAAGCTAATCGGGTGAGCTGATTAACGTACCGCGCCGCCCACCTACCGCCGCGCTCCACCGAATACACGCCAAACCGGTCGCTAACTACCGCCTCCAACGTACCGTAAATTCACGATATCTCCAATCTCGAGGCGCGGGGAGCGAGCGACGTGTCGCAGTCGGCTTTCGATTGCATGCACCAGGGTTGGCCAGAGTGACATGGGGTGCAACTAAAAAGTTCAAAGAGCCGCCAGAAAGTAAAGAAAAAGAGGGGGGGGGGCTACTTTTAACAAGAAACGATATGGAGGGAACAGTCGTGTCCAAAAGGGGCAGGTATAATTGTCGACTACGACAAATTACACGAGGCAGCAGAATGTTTCTTCCACCGCTAAGCAAAAACGAATGCGTGGTTCGCCGGCCAGCCACTGTCCCTGACGCTCGTTATGTGTGTACGGTTCCAAATTCTTCCTAGAACAATAAAGAAAACAGGATCATCACACACATCTATGTGCCGAAAAGCAGTCCAGCTGTATGTACAATGTAGTGTAGTACAAGGCTGCCAAGACTCGAGCTTTTTTTTATTTTTAGAGCCCAGCTCTTATAGGTGCTTGTTTCTGGCTTGAACGGCGTCGGCGTAACCCATAATGACGTCACACGGGACGTCACATGTGACGTCACGAGGGTCACGAATGACGTCACGAGGGCCACGAGAAAGAAGGAGGAGTAGGAAGTGGAAAAGGAAATTTTTTCCGCTAACTTTAGCGGAAAAAACTTTCCCTGCGAAATTTAGTGAAACCATGTTTCCGCTACATTTAGCAGGAAATGTTTTCACTGAATTTAGCGGGAAATGTAGCGAAAATTTCCCGCTAAATGATAGGAGAGCAAAAGAGGAGGAGGAAGGGGAGGAGGGCACACTCTCCCCTCCGTACACTCCCCTCCTCCTCCTCAAGAGCTGCGCTCTAATTTGGCATTACAGGGAGTTGTAAACATGTTTCTTTTTTTAATTTTTTAAACATTTTTTGGTCTTGGGGAAATGGGAGGGGAAAGGGGGGGGGGGGCACGCTTACACCAGGGAGTTGCGGGCCGCACTTGGACACGCGAAGAGCCGCATGTGGCTGGCGAGCCGCAACTTGGCCACCCCTGGCATACACCCTTGACGGCAGTCTTTTTTGTTGGCCATAAACCTTAGACGTAAATCTTAACGTTAAGCCTAGCTATTTTAATTACCGGTTTACCAGAGAGCGGACAGTCCCCGTATGCACTCTGTTCACGCTTAAAGGGGCCCTGCAACGATTTTTTGACTGGCTTTTAGTTTGCACCGAGCCTGAGCGCACTGAACGTAGTAACTTTTTCTTTTTCTAGAATTTCGCTTTATTTTAAAAGTTATAGGCAAATTAAAATTACAAAAACAAGCAAAAAAATAACCTTCATGACGTCTCTGGTCCTGGCTTGGGTGGCCGCTGAACTAGAAGAGGAATAGTGAGCTCAGCAAGCGCTCTCGGCTGCCGCACTCCGTGTCGACGGCTCGAGAGGGCGCCACGAAAGCATGTGCTGGATCGGCTGGATGAAGCGGGCGGCCAGGGCGGCTCGCATTGCATTTGCTGCGCGATTAAACACTGATTCGGCATGACACTTCATTGGCCACGAACGACAGCAAACGCGGGGTAAAGATCAGTTCAGAACGGGAGCCACTTCGCAGTGCCATACCGCCAAACGGCCAAACCGCAAGCCAAGCCTGCTCTACGGAACGCTCGAAACCGGTCGAATCCTCGAGCCCATGCGACCGCTGCGCCGCCGCGTACATCCAGGACCTTTCCACGCTCGCCGCTCGTCGGTACCTGATCCCACTACCCGTTTCTAGTATGCGCCGCCTTTTCCGCCGCTTGGTGGCGGGTATGTCGACGGGTCATTTCTTGTTTCCGTGCTTTATAAACTGCATTTGTTTCTTTTCTGATCTAAAATACTGAACAAAAACTACTTTCATAAATAATTGAAACGGTTCGCGCCACTTATATTTTGTGTTTAGACTAAAACAAACCTTTTAGCGGCCCTGAACAGCAGTAAGGCCAGGACCAAAAGCGTCACGATGTCGTCAGATATCGCGCGCTTTCGGCACCGCGGGTCGCCCCCGTAGGAGGAGGAGGTTTCCGCGTCGTCCGGTTAAAATATGACGCACTGATATTTAGTTACTCTCTCCGTGCCCGCTGGCTTGCTCGAACCCCAAGAGACGTGGAAGCCGCAAAAAGGTAGACGCTGAAATATGATTGCAGGGCCCCTTTTAAGCTGAAACTGCAACCAAAGCTAGAAGCGCGAACTATGCCGGCGCTCCTAACTTTGAGACGTGCATTTCGAGCGCGAGTGCTCGTTCTACGGAAGAACGCTTCAAAGCAGCGACCTCGAGCTCTCGTGCTTGTGGCATTGGCTGCACTCCCAGCTTAAAACCGGGGTCACACTGTTTATACATCGTACAAAAGACAGTCTGCAAACAGATAAGAATGCAAGCCACCACTATCCGTGCTTCGAATGCCGTATGGCAATGAGTTCAAGGATAAAGATTGGCACGCGGCATTCCGAACCACGGATGTTGCGGTGACTCGTGTTTGCAAACTGTCTTTTGTAAGGTGTATGAGTAGTATGACCCCGGATGGTTAATAATTAATGTCTTCTTGCATACCCGCGATGCTTTCCATTTAGGAGAGAGGATAAACAAGTGCCGCCTGCCGCCATTTTTTGCTTTTTCGTGTGCGAGATCCTGATGTCCAAGGGCTGTGTCAGTTTATTCAGGTACGCGTTCCGTAGCCATTACGAAGATAATTACGCCTACTTACCGACGCAAACGCGATCGCTGTGAAGGCATGGCCCCGGGATATGACCAAACTAAAAACGTATACGGTGGTTAAGAGCATGTGCCGTAGCTATCCTCCTTACGATAGACAGCAGACGACACTACTAACCATCGAAGCCAATCGAATACCACGTGAGTGTCACGCGACCTGGTCGCCGAGGTACGCTGTGATGTGCAGGCCACATCCCGAGAAATGGTAGGGTGGCCGCAGTTACATGAGACGTTCGCACCGCTTGATTGGCTGGGATGGCTCGTAGAGCCCGATGCGGCCCATCACAAAGTGCAACGGAGGAGAGCTCTGCTGCAGCCGGTCTAGCGACCAAATTGAATTGGCGTGGGGTCATTCGCAGCCATTGCAGCGTAAGTACACGGAACACCTGGCGAGTATAATTATTAGTTAACTCGACAAGAGCGTCGCGCGAAGTCGTTAAAATGCTTCAGGGTCTTCGTCTCCACTGCTCTCGGCTCCCTCGGAGTACCATTCGTGAAGCGGCGGTGTGCAAAATAGTTGGAAGGTGCGACTGAGACGATGACAAATTTTCGCGATACGCAAATGATGGTGTATTGGGCCACACTGCGCGCCTTTTTTGTCTCTGAAGTGGCGGTAATGGGAGTAAGACTAATAACTGCGGAAATTGCTATCCTCCGCCGGGAAGTAGTTTGGGCAGGGTTAGCTTCCCACATCGTTTGTCGTTATACGGACACTTCACTTAGGGAAATGGCCGAGCCAGCAAACTATCTCTAATTGGGCAAGGTCGCGATTCGCATGGTGACGGTGTCCCTCGAAGCTAGCGCAGGCTAGACTGGTTTAATATAGGGTGTAGGGTTGAGATGAGTTCAAGCTCGGATCGATGATACGCCGTGAATGGAAACTTGTCGGAGCAAAGGGACACGAAGAATTGAACACGGACAAACACTATCGTGAGCATCGTGCACAAGTTAACTAGCCTAAAGCTTGGGTCATACTGCTTGTGCATCATACAAAAGACAGTCTGAATACAGATTGGAACGCGAGCCACCGCGAGATCCGTGCTTCGAATGCCCCGTGGCAATGAGTTCGAGGAGAAAACTTGGCACGCGGCATTCGAACCACGGATATTGCGGCGACTCGTGTTTGCAGATGTCGTTTGTGTATGATGTGCGGGCAGTGTGGACCCCAACTTAACAAAAATGATCCGGTGGGACCTTGAATTAGGACCCGCGCCATACATCACACAGAAAAAAGGAAGAAAGACAGAGCTGTGTCTCCTTTGCGAACATGTTGACAGAATTATGTACAAACACGCCTCAAGCGCGTTAGAAGCATGTTTGCTTTACACATATCTGCATGTCTGCAGGTAGGTTTGTATGACCGATGCGACGAGACCGCCATTGAGGGAAGAACCACGCTTCCAGGCAGTGTCGGCAGACTGGCTTTGCATACGAATTATTTTTGCAGTTTAACGGTGGCTTTAATCACCAACGTTTAGATGTTCAGCGAAACTTCAAATAAGTAAAACTATAGTCGGTGACAGCTTCACAAACGCAGTGTGGCATTTAGGATCAAGTTTCTTGCCGTTTAATTCGCCCTTCGAACTTCTCATCGACTGCTAACTCAACCGCATCGATCGTCTTCAGCTGCTTACGACCTCACAGGATGAGTTCCAGCGCTCCTGCTCCTGCGAGACTGCACTTTCCTCCACCTGCCATTACCTTAGCGACAACAAGGGCAGTCGTTATCCCAGAGATGTTGTCCAGCTGGACTCTATATAGCAATAGCTTTCAACGCAATCAACCATGAGTGTCTCCCCTCAGGAAGCTCAATGACTTTGGGGTAAGGGGTGATCTCCCGCACTGCATAGCTTCCTTTCTTACAGGGCTCCGTGGCCAGTGCCTTCCCTATCTTATCGGGGAGTGCCCCAAGGGTTGATAATCTGTCCCAATTTACTCAATGCGTATGTTCGTGACATTCCACAGTTCGATCAGGTCCTCACCACGAAATGCGCAGATGACACCATCCTAGCCATCTGTCTTCGCTCACCCACCGACAATGCAACCCTGCAGGCACGTTGAGAACGTAGCACAGATGTCCTCCATGATTTATTTTAGTATAAGCCACAACAGGTGCGCTGCAATGAGTTTTAGCTCGGCCGAGCAAATCTAACCCCCGAACTACACGCTTGGTGGATTACTTCTGCCTCTTGTACCGGACACTTGACATCCCGGACGTATCTTTAACACAAAATCTCGACTTCGGTCGTCATGAGGAAAGAATCGTACCCAGGGCTCGCAGCACACAAGGTTTAGTGTCCCGGTTTTCGTGGCGCTTTGGGTGGGATATTCCCAAAACTCTATACACTGCGCAGGTCCTTCCGAGCCTCGAGTACTCCTCCGACATCTGGAGCCCTAATCAACATAACCACGTCGAGGACCCAGGAGGGTGTTCAGCGCCGTGCATGGCCGCGGTCCACCTTCAGGATACGATGCGCGTCTGCGCTTCTCTCGGTTGGCATCGGCTGAGCCATCTTCGCATGGTGACATGAACTCGTCTTTTAGCCTTTGCCACCGGACCCCCTATGGCTTAATCGATTCCACGTATCTCAAATCGCACAGGTCTCCCATTAGCCCTTCATGCTCGTAATCGACGACATGAAGCATCCCTGTTACCATCAGCAGTGGGCACTTACCTCTTTCTCCCTGGTCGCCTGTCTTTGCCTTGGATCAATGGCAACCTTAGCGGTTTTACTAGAAGTCTTCCGGATGCCCTTCTGCACCTATAGTCACGTCGTTCCTTCCCTTTGTAAATGTATTATATTTTACAGCGGAGCTGTTAAGGGCTAGTTTCCCCAGGATCATGTCCTCCAGCAAATAAATGTCGACATAACACTCCGGACAGCTACCGCCATCTATGAGCGACGGTGGCAACCAGACAACCAGCTTGCCGACTGTCTGGTTGCCGCCATCTCTCATAGATGGCGGCAACCTTTCTATCCTTTCCATCCTGGCTTGCCGACTTGCGGCCGGCCATTACTTCATTCCCACCATAGTACAGCTTCGCTGGTCTTCCTTCTTCACCAGAGTGAAAAGGCTGAAAGTTTTTTATTCTCAATCTAAGCTTCATCTTTCTTCATTTACTTTTATTTCCTTGTGTGCTCAGGAGGTTGGCTAGTAAGCGCTCCTGCATACGCGCTATATACCTATCAGCTAGCAGTGCACGCATCCTGCGTTTCCCCTTCTCTTGTATAAAAATAAAAAAATTGATTGATTGATTGATTGATTGATTGATTGGTTGGTTGATTGATTGATTGATTGATTGATTGATTGATATCTCAATCTTATTTGCTGCGCAGGGATAAGAACCTATTTTCAGGCCACATTGAGTACGCAGAAAGTGGTAAACTTTCTCCCGGTTCCAAACGGTCTCTAAACAAGCCGTTTATAGCTGGAAGAAACTTGAGGTTCGATCTCTGGTTAAACGTGGCGTATTAACCGGCATTTAGCTTAAAGTGTACGACCCCACATCAGTACGACGCTCATCCAGGTAGGAACGAGCAGGGATGGGAATGAGACACGGTCAATCTCACGAAAGCATTCATCTAAAATCTCTGCCGAGCAGATCTCCTTTCGGTAATGGAGGCGTGAAATTGGCATCTAAAATAACGACCCCTAGAAAGCCCACTGAGGAAAATCGTGAAAGTACGGCGACGAGGAAGCCACAACACGAGCCACGTAGACATAACAAACACAACGATGGTCACTTCGCTTGCAAAGAAGCCGCTGTGTGCGGCAGAGCCGCAAAAAACTGTTCTCGGGCAGCACTTTTCCATTCGGCGTTTCCCATCGAATACAATAACCTTCGTCTATGCGGTCGTGTCCCAGCCGCCACACACAAAAAAAGAAAAAAACTTCTTCCATAAAAAAAACAAATAAAAAAACCAATCCGAGCTCATCGGTGCAATCCTAATTTGGACTCTCCAGGAAGCGTGCATACAATGAGGGGACGCTCGGTCTAGATTCTCTTTTTCTATTTATTTCACCGCGGCGTCCTCGCAGAGAAGCACTTCCCGGAGCGGTCCTTTTCAAAATTCAAAAGACTCACGCGCAATTATTGGTTCACCCGGAAAGTTGTGAGTAGTCCCTCCGCTTTTAACCATACCTCACTTTTCCCCTCCATCTTCTTCTCCCGGCGATTCAGGGGCGCATCGAATGCGTTTCTGAGCATCAACACAATACAGGTCCGTTAATATATATAGAGGGTATTCCACGTAACCTGAGCCAAGGTTTGAAAATATTTTGGTGCATATTAGAAAGACGAAACAAAACGAATAAGTTTGTTCATTGTTTGGAGCAAGTCAGGCTATTTTTTGTATTTTGCCCAATTAACTAATTTAAATATAATTAATTATTGAACTTCTGAACTATTATCTTTAGAGCAAAAGTTCCTATGACAAAGTTGTAGAGCGTCCACGACTGGCGTGCGGTCTTGTATCACTACTGCGGGATGAACGTTAATGATCCCAGGCCAGCGGTTGTTCTGCACTGGCTAAATTTCTCACTCTACAGCTGGGAGACTCGTTGCCCGTTTAGGCAGACCAAGTTCTAGGCTGCATAAACATACACACAGCCCAATTTTTCATGCGTGACATTCACGCATCAATAGATATATTTTGATCTGAAGATATTTTCGTTGTATGCATTGACACCCTACGGTATTGGATACTTTCAGTGTGTATGTTCGATGTTTTATTTCGAATTTTGTTTTAAATACAATGGGTCAAGTGATTCTATGCGAAATGTCGATGGAGTAGAAAAATAAAATAAAAAAAGCTCCATGGAACGGGATACAAAACAATATCTAGGAGGCCCGTTGCCGCCATCGGCGATATCTTTTTATGAACGAAGTGAGAGCAGTCACGGCCTAAGGATAGTCGAGTCATACGCCAGCATAAAATGTTTATCAGGTGAGTGGAAGCGTATCAAAGACTGTTTTGCTCCAAATCTTTAAAACGAGAAAGCAAAGAAAAACAAAATGAAGATACACACGGAACAAACTTCCGGCCGCGCACTTCCTGTACGTCTTTATCTCATTTGGTTTTGAAACAAAGCGGGCGAACGTGTTCGGGATCAACCAAGTTCCGGACGCAGATCAATTGCTCTAGAAGAAAACAAAACAAAAACAAAACAAAAACTTACCCGAGCGGAGACTTCACTAACAAAATCTATCCGAGACACCGCAAAAAGAAATATATAAGGAGATCCAGAAATGAAACCAGTTAAACGATGCCCCCACACCGACAAATGGGGAACAGTGGCGTGGACCCTGCGAATGTGGGGGATATCTCGCGCAGCAGGAAGGACACTCGATCACTGTCAAAAAAATTGCAGCCGCATCCGATAAACGCGTTTTGTCTTTTGAGACCACGCTCGCTTCCTTGTCTCTAACATAAAGCGCAAAATAAGAAGAAAGAAAAACGCCAACCGACCCAGCGGCGTTCGCCGAAACGCCAACAAATGAAATGGACACTAGGTGTATACGCAAACACCCGCACCAGTGATAAAAAATAAAAGAAAAAAGCGCGCACGTAATCAACTATTTTGCCGATATACGAGAACCATTACTTGTTCGGAACTCGTACTTTTTTTTTTACGCATTTCCGAAGTTTCAGCGATAATCTCTCTGCGCTACGCGTGGTCGTCCTTACAGAGTGGGATCCACGGCCACAGATGCATCCCAGGATGGCCTCTTCTGGCATCCGGCGATTAGGGGTCGGCAGAAATTCGCGCCTCTAGTGATACTTTTGTTTTTTCTTTATTGTCTGCTACTGATACTTTATCGAGGGGACAGTCGCCACAAAATACGATGTATTTTCTGGCACCTCTAGTTTATAGACGTTTTCACGTTAAGAAGCTGCTTGTTTTTGTATTGTTTTTTTTTTACTTTTGGGAGAAGCGAATGAGAATGATGCAGACTTGTACGGCACTCAAAACAGGTACTCAAATTTAGTGTAATCACTTACTGTAATGAGTAACTTTGTAATAATCTGAAACATTTATTAGAAAGTAATCACAAGTGCAATCTGGTTACTTTTGGAAGTACTAGAATAACTCGTAACTTACTATTTTTCCCTCCCCTCTTTTCATGACGCTTTTTGTTCCTACGAGTTTCCTTCAAGGAGTCCTGGAGCCAACTCTCAGACACGATGATGGTTTACAAAAATTTGTGGATTGAGAAATAAGTATAGTTTATAGTTTGGTGAATCTAAGAAAATATTGGACGCTACGAACGACCCGTACTCAAACCGATAGAAAAATTTGTCGTCCTCAAAACGTGAAGTAATCGGTAAAAAGTTGAACCGTTACTTCTTTTTTTTCCAAATAACGGCCAATGGCTTGGCTTTTCAAGTAACCAAATAACCGAACTGAATAAAACCGAGCAGTAATTGTAATTGTAATCAATTACTGTTTTTCGAGTAACGTACGCGAGACTAAGAATGAAGGCTCGAAAGAACTTGAGGAAGACACTTGAGGTTACCTGGTACGTTTCCGTAGCTACTGTGCGCTGGGTTAGGGAGGCAAGTAAAAGAGAGGAGATAAAAGGAAAAGTGAAGAATAACATGTTGAGAATGGTGACAGTAAAGAACGTGCAGAAACAAACTTGCCCGCCTTCTTCCCAGACACTTCTAAAACCAACCGACAGGATCGCGACAAGTACCATAATTCGGCAGATGACGACACTAATAGCCGCAAAAGAAAAAAAGGAAATGGAGTTAATGGCCATCATTCATCCAGTGACGTGTTCTAAGAGACAGTGGGGACCATACAGCGAGAGATATGTCCTCCGCTCCCTTCCCTACAGAGAAACTGTACGCTACAGGGCTCTTTTTCTCCTCTTCCTACTTTCCTCAGACTTCACAGGGACCGTCAATTGTGTCACCTGTCCGGCTTTACGTATACACCAACTCATGTTTACAAACAAACCGGAGCGCCCCTAACGGACGCCACCGGCGCCGCGCATGCGCGATGGAGTGTGGGCAAGAAGCTCACCGTCGCCCATAAACAAACCATTGGAATCCGATTTTGTCGGCGTCGGTGTGAGTCCCCTTGCCCTTTTTCGCGTTCGTATTGTTGATTCTACGTCTTCCTGGCAATGTCTGACTACTTAAGCGGCCTCAGCGAAATTACCTAGGCTCGTTACACCGCAAAAGTTCGCGTGAACAATACGAAGTTGTTGTAGACCGCGTCCGCTCTCCACGCTATGCTTACCGCGACCGGAAACGAGACCCGAAATTCTACAGCCAAGGCCGACGGCACGCGGTCGTTTCCGGTCCCGGTAGCTTCGGTAAGCTTAGCGCGACGGTGGACGCGGTCTACTACAACTCCTAATGTGACACGCTGCGATTCATTCTGCGTGGACGCCGCTGAATGTACGCTAAAGCCTGATTCGCGTGATGAGATTTCGCTCGCAATTTTCAGTCGCGACGTCGCTCGGGCTGCAAAAGCGTGAACCGTAGCTGAGATGGTCGACGTCGATACTGAAAATCGCAAGCAGAATCGAACCAAGTGAATCAGGCATAACAAGTCGGTGATGGCCACTGGTAACAATGATCAACATCTCCTTGTATCTACTGATTACATCGAGCCTGCTTACCGACTCTTTTGAGGACTGCACCTACTTCTTATCGCAAGTCTATGGGCCGGTATCGCCTAAAAGAGCAGACGACAAGCAGCAAACGTTTGAAAGAGCAGATGACAGTCGAACGATCAGGCGGCCGTTTGAACTTGAAGACGCACTAAACGTAGTCCACAGGTGGTGCGTACAACTTGACGGTTTTCCGGCGTTCATGTTGGAACAAAACAAATAAATCTGATAACCACAAGTATACGTGAATTCCACCTAGAGTGCTTCCCGCCCAAGCAATCGTGGTCCGACGGCGTCTTATTGTCCCTTTTCACGGCACATATCCACGTTCTCCGGACGAACCGAGCACGTCAAAACTGACCTTCAAACCTTTCTTGACTCTTTTGGTACAGCCCCAGTCGCGGCGTTTCGACGAGAAGGCAGGTTTTTGTCTGGTTCGCTTTCAAAACAACGCAGGAATGCACGTCTCACATGGGGACTTCTGCCCACAGCCCCAGACAGGAAGTGCGCCCGACGCGCCACCACCGCGGCGTGACGTAACAGAGATGAGTTCAGTGTATCGGGCCACTGGCTGCTGCAGCAAGCTGGCATACGACCCATTGACTTCCTCTCACACACCCCCAAAAAGTCTGTTCCCGACAACCTTCGATGCGCCCCAGCTCCCTGCCCACATGACTCCAGGCTTGCATGCTGGGTGCCATCAAGCCCGGGATTTGCACCACGACCCTTTTCCACCTGGGATGAGTGATGTAAGATTACCTTTTTTTGTTTTCTATTGTATAATCAGGGCTGGCCTGCTGCGTCTTTTATAGTATGTTTTGTTATTGATATGAATTTTGATTCGTTTCTTTTTAGGCACTGTTTAATAGCATTTATGTTATGTTTCTGACCTTGATGTGCCAATTATGATGCATGCAATTTTCTTTTATTGTGTGTGATTTTGTGTTTGTGACCTTAGCATGGAAGGTCATGCTAAAGTCCCTCTTGTGACTGGCAGAATATTTTGATATAAATAAATTAAGTAAAAGATACTGCCGCATGCTACTGGACGCTTCCCATTCTCCTCCTCATCGGCACCGCAGCCGGTGTTACCGTAACGCGCCCCGCCATCCCTCGCGTTACATCCACGGCTGACCCCTATTCCAACCAAACCTTCTCCGCTCGCTCTTGAGATAACTGCCATAGTGCACGTGACTCAAGAACTTACCACCCTTCTGCCTGCTCCCCGGTACCGCATTTCCACTGATTCCATGGAAGCGATTCCAGCAATTCGTGCGTGGCGCTCTTCCCGAGGATTTGCGTGACGACCTCTCCTCCGCCCTTTAACAACTTTTCCCTGCCTAGGTCGTGTCAGGACAAATAGATTGCCGACAATAAGTTTGCTCGTTAACTTGCCTGCGAAACTCTTATCCAAGCGCCGGTAATCCCACGGCCTCTCCCTCCCATGGCAGACGAGGCACATTTTTTAAAAGATGACCCTGAAACAACACTACGCGCTACTCCAACACCCAATACAGACACCGCCTACACCACACCCCCAGCTTAACAGATCTCGAGCACACACGCTGAAAGTCATCCGGCTTAGCATACTCATCACCCCCGCTCGATGCTGGTCACTTGCCCTACAGCTACCCGATGTCCCCACTACCCCTACCCAGACATGTACAAGTTACTCAAAAAAAGTAATTAAGTTAAGTTACTGAGTATTGACGTCAAAAGTAATTTGAGTAGAGTAGAAATTACTCAAATAGAAAGTAATTGAGAAAATTACTAATTACCGTAAAAAAGTAGCGAATTACTTTTGAAGTTACTTTTGAAGTTACTTTTACATGTTTTTTATGTAAAAAAAAGTACAGAGGTTTTGATCCGTTAGCGAAATTATGCTAGTCAAATATTGAATCGGCTTGTTTTTTTTTTCACAGAAATGCTTTAATAGCTGGTTCTGCTTCTGCGTGCCTAATTGTTTTGTACTTTCTTGTTTGTTTGGTCAATGATGTACTGCGAATGTGTCATTTCTACTTTGAGGTTTAGCACTGTCTGAGCTTGATTTTTTAGACAGTGTTTGCTTGTGTACAGTGTCGCGTAAAGTACATCTAAAAGTACTTGAAGTAAAGTACAAAGCAAATGAGAGGTTGTGTACTTCAAGTAAAGTAGTAAGTACATCGGGTGCAATGTACTTGAAGTAGCGTACTATAAATACAATACATTTGAAGGCAAAGTATAGGCACTTTTAACACAATCTTTCATGACGGCCTTTCATTCCCTATACAGTTGTTTCTTTAACCGGTATGCAATGCTTTAGGGTAATTGGAGGTGCATCAATTTTATTACAGAAAATGGCAGCAAAAATTGTATCAGGTCAAGTCGCCGCAGAGTAGTTGTTTTACTCTCGCTGACGAGCTATTTGACAGAATCAACTTATAAGGCACTTATTTCCATCGGTCTTACAGCCGCCATTACCTCACTCAGAGAAATGACCAGATGACGTCTCGAAAGAGCGCGTTTTCACAAGACGATACCGCCATTTTTTGTTTTCAAATTCGGCGATGCACATTGAAGTCGGGAGCTTTACTTTCCTCGGAAAATACAAGTACATGTTCAGAGAATTTACTTCAAGTAAAGTACAGTTTTTCTAAACAGTAGTACTTTAAGCACCATGTACATAGAGTACTCCCCAACACTGTTAGTTTATTATTTTTTGCATAAAAACGTTGGGAATTATTACAGGTTTCTCGAACGATCTTTGAATCTTTGAAGATCTGCAGATTCTGAGTTTCGGGAGGAAAGGCAACGCAAAGAGGTCACCCTTGCAGTTGCCCTATAGCGCTCGATTCTCCGAGTACAGCACAACCTACGGAAGCACCAAATGAGTTTCAGAGCAGGTGCTGCATTTTGCTGCCTCCTTTGAGTGAGGATGAAGTGCGTGCATCTCCTGCAGTGGGCGAGAGTTTTTGAGTTGGGGAGAAGCGGAAACCAGCCCTTTCTTCAAATGGGTCAAGTCTCCGTGAGCTTCGTGACACAGAGAAACGCTGCAGTCTTCGGCGCTAATCCCGCAGATTTACTCGGCCTCTCTTGCGTCGTGTCTGTTCGCTTCCCGTGTCCTCGTAGCAGTGTTGTTGCAGGGGGGGGGGTGCTTGTGAAAATTTTGGGGGTTGGGGACCCTCCAAACCATTCCCTCCCTCCCCTTCCTACGCCACATGCTTTCCCCTCTTTACAAAAATCAGCTGATCTTCCAACATCTTATCTTCTTTATGCAGAAATATTTGTTGATAGGCAAAACAACCACTGAAATTCTAAAGTAATTTGTAACTTGAGTAGAAGTTACTCAAAAAATAATTAAAGTAAACTACTAATTACCGAAATAAAAATGTAATTGAAAGTTACTATACAACTCAGAAAAGAACTTAAAATACAGTAACTTGAGTAGAGTAGTTGAACTACGTACAAGTCTGCCCCTACCCTCTCCCCTCCTCACTGGTGGGTGTGCCTGACCTCGGCGGCTCCCGTCGATCAGTTGGTTCTGGTCCGTTTAGCTGAGGAGCACCTCTGGGTTTTTTATTTGACCCAAAATAAAATCATCCCTCTCTCTCTCTCCCATTCATCCCCCCAGCCCTCAGACAAAACAAGCGGTCACGTGATCTGGTCACAATTGTACACCAGTGTTTTGCATAGCCAAGCGCTGGAACTGGCAGTGTGCAAGGCACGTGCTGTGTTTTCGGACTTTGTTAAAGTATAGGCTCTTCTCGTCAGCACAAGATTGTACAGGAGCCACAACCATAATGACCACCAAGGCATGATTGTAACCGAGTCGAGTGCTCATGCAATGCTCGTGCCCAGTCTATGAGGCCAGTTTATGATGCTGTGACCAAGGAACGCTCCAAATGCTGCAACGTTGCGATCCCTCTGACTACGTCACGAGCTTTCGAAGAAGTGACACAGAATATTCTCGGTCTCCCATACTTGAAATTACAACGGGACACATAATCCCCTAGGTCAATAGTATTGCGTTCAGGCTTCTCACACTTGCCAATACGCTTGTGTAATGTGATAAATATTCCAATTTAATATAGTCAGCCGCTCGTATACAACATACTACATATTTCGTTTATCTTGGACTACTAGATGGACTGCAAAGTACTCGCCTTTCAAACAAGACGAATATATATATATATATATATATATATATATATATATATATATATATATATATATATATATATATGAGAGAGAGAGAGAGAGAGAGAGAAACCAGCGAGTGCGCAGGCGAGCTGGTGGATGTTGATCATGATGTAGAATAACCGAGACAGTGGTAAAAGCCGGGAAACTTGGTCGAAGAGAAAAAATCAGCAGAACCCATC
Source organism: Ixodes ricinus (assembly GCA_037355805.1). Classification (NCBI taxonomy): domain Eukaryota; kingdom Metazoa; phylum Arthropoda; class Arachnida; order Ixodida; family Ixodidae; genus Ixodes; species Ixodes ricinus. The sequence goes on along the minus strand of JAZHYW010031426.1, from coordinate 9,316 downwards.
CTTTGGGGAATGATTATCTACGTTAATGCGAATAGCATCAAACGGTGCGGAGTTATGCGCGTTCGTCAGGTGGCCGGCACACTCTAGATACGCCAGCCCACTCTTGAGGCGATTCTAAATTTGTTGACACTTTCACAGCCCTGCGCACGATCTCCGCAGCCCAGCACGTGCGTTTGTGTCACTTAGGAAGGCGAGCAAAGCACGCGCTATACGCACAAACACTCAAAATGGTACCGACCAGACTTTCTGGCGTCTCAGCTAGTCTCAACCAACGGTACTCTAAACGGTTGTTTATATCTTTACCATAGGACGCGCTTTACAGCGCTGTCACAGCATGCCGGTGCGCAGCGTCCATGCACGAGGGCTCATTCCGCCTCGTGAGGGTGAGCACGGTCGCTACATCACCCTCTCCCGAGCGCGGGAGAGGGTGAGCTAGCGGCCGTGCTCAGCCTCACGAGAGCGGAATGAGCCCTCGTGCATGGAACGCGCGCACCAGCTGTGACAGCGCTGTAGCGCGTCCTATGGTAAAGATATAAACAACCGTTTAGAGTGCGTTGAATGACTGCCTTCATAGCTCTGTGGTTAGCGCGTCTGCCTGCTGATCAAAGGGTCAACGGTTCGAATCCCAGCCGGCGCCGGTCTTTTTTATTTATTTATCGACCCGCGGCGTAAGAGGTTAGATAGCCAGATAGATAGATAGATAGATAGAGTACATAGACGAAAAGTGCGTGAAGTATCCAAAGAATGCTATTCGCATTAAAAGACAGGGAACGCTCTTTTCCCTGTCTTTATTCTTCGACCAAGTTTCCCAGCTTTACCCCAGTCTCGGGTATTCTACATCATGATATATATCCCGCATCCGCTATTTGCTGCTCTCTGTAGTTGATCAACTAGAGTCGCTTGACCAAACCACCCCAGAGTCACAATGCCCACTATAAGGCAGAATGACATCAACCTGCGCCAGCACTATTACGACAGTTCCGGACTCAGCCATTGAGCACGCAAGGCGAGGAAACCTCAAGAACTTTCACGTCTCCATATCCTCTACAAGGTCACGCTTAATTGGCACACCTTTTCATTTTGCCAACCACAATATACTTTTTTTTTTCAAAAGTGCGAGTTATTGAGTAGCTGCTGAATCAATTATTCGAGTCCGCCATTGTAAGTGCACGTACTCTGATTGGACACGGGTTCTGCGTCAGCTGTCGGCGGGGACTCCGGATTCAATCACGCACGTCGTGCCGAAGAAATGGCGACTGCCAATGTTGCTTGATTGGGTTTTTAGAAAAGAATATATTGAGGTGAAGCCTCGTGTAGACTTCTAATCCATAGTCCGGCACGAAAACGACAACAATACATTCCCCCGTCTCTCTCTCTCTCTCTCTCTCCCTCTCGCTAATCTCACCTAATTAATCTACGGCCGTCGGAATTTCTGCACGTCTCGGCTTCGATGGATGACCGCGCAAAATAAAGGCGGAGGAGGCACGCGGTCATGCGGCATCAAGTGCGTCGATGAACGACGAAGATGTCGTCCCAACCTCGACTTAATCTGGGTAGACCTTAATTACATGGGAGCGTTTGCGAACGGTCACCTGGAAATGAAAAAACTCCGATGTAAAACAACAACAACAACAAGTCAATAAAAAGGGAGGAGGGACCCCGGCGCATTCTAGGACGAAAACGAAATTACTAGGATTAACCACGAGCAACCTAATTAAATATGCCACGCGGGAGGGGACTCTTAAGTCACACAGCCGCAAAAACTGGAGGCTACAACAGAAAATGAACTCCTTCCCGTGGGTGCCAATTAACTAACGTTTCGTTTCCTTTTTATTTGCTTCGTTAGGTGCCTGGGTTAGCCACAAAAAAAAAAAAAGAAGACATAAAACCGGTTGTGATGAAATGTTGATAAAACAATAATATTCAAGCGCCAACGAACACGCGACCATAGTAAAAAAAAGGCAGAAACTCAGCTTTCCTGACGTCACCGCCGGGGTGGCGCTGCTGTCGGTACTACGCATGCGCAGAGACTCCCTCTCGTGCCAATGTGGCCACCAATGTGGCCAGACTGGGCTTGTTTGTAAACAGCGTGTTGGTCTATATACAAGGACAGTTTAAGAAGCGGTAGACGCGGTGAGTTCGAAAACCTAATTTTCACTCCACAGCCAATCAGATTGCGGCATGAGGGGATACAAAAAATACGAATAACGAATCGCCAGCCCAAAACCTGTGAATCTAATGAACCACGAGCCGGGTTTCTTGAACTGTCAGTTCAAGAAACCCGGGGCGCGTGAATTATACAAGCGAGTGAACTATACATGAAGAACTGAACACAATTGGAAGCTGCAGTAGATGGGAGTGTATTAAGTAAAAGGAGAGGTGACGGCGCACTGGTGCAGTTGGTGTCATATACTGCGGCCTTGATAGTGAGGGATCTGAAAAACATATGTTTTCTTTCATTTATCTAGGTTTCTTTTATCTCATTACATTCAGTGAGAAGAACAACATCTATAGCAAAGGACCACCAAAAGGCCATCCACTGAATTAATTTAGAATAGTTGGCTGTCTGAATTTATGAGGTCCCCATTTTAAAAGAATAAAAACAGTTGTTTCTTGTATATCCGATAGAGTTAATTTTTTTATGTCGCACAGCTTGCCTTATTTATTTTTTGTTCGTGATTTTCTTTTGGCACCTCTTGAATACGATAGAACGGTACACGGACTAGCCCATCTACGAAGGTCGTTTAAGTGGTGAACGGGACTTTTGCACTTGTGGATAAAAATTTTAAATACGACAAACACGAAACCATGTGAGCGTTTCAAAGTGTTCCCATGTCCGTGTGGTTTATTGTAACCTGCTGTCGTCCTTCGCCGAATTGTGGACACCGACCGCATACGCTCTTGTCCTTGGCACCGCTTGTTCCTCATACTGCGCTTACGATCTCCCCAACATTTCAACGGGTCTATCCTTTCCTTCGCCAGGAATTTGATTGTGCTCCGCTGCTCCACAGCTGGAGACACTTTGCTTGCCTCGAAGATGAGGTAACTGCTTCGCACGCGTCAAATACTTCATTCCCGGTGGAGAACATTCGCGAGATATTACGTTAACGTCCTTGCAAATTGACGCACCTTGGTGCACTTGTTCGTGGACTTTTCACTGAACAAAGCCCAGGTTATCCTTGCACGACCTATGTATATACTACTCCAATAAACAAAGAAAAAAAACTTCTATGTTGTGTAGGCATTCTTATCTGAATATTCAAGGAAACAGGCCACGCATACACAGAACTGTCTTCCTTCTCGTAGTTGGCTAGTGTTTTATTTTAAACTACAATTTGTCTCGGGGATGTTAAAGGGGCACTAAGGGTTTTTAGTTTGTCTGATGTGAGTTATATGGAAAGATAAAGAAGTATAGTAGAGAGACTCTAAACTCGTCAAACACGTAGTTGGGGCCGAAGTTAACCGGAGCGCACCGCATCAGCCCTATCACGACGACGACTTCGCGCTTTTTCGCCAACGTCCAATCGGCGCCCTCCGTGAACTTTGGGCTGCAACCTTGAGTTTGACGAGTTTAGGGGCCTCAGGTAATACAAGTACTGATGCACGCGGACAACATATTACTCATAGCAGATAACCACGATACGTTACAGAAACTAGCTGGAATATCTGGAGAGGGAAGGGGACACCTTGGGCACGAGTTTTAGAAGTGACAAGTTTGGAGAAATTGTGTTTAACGACGAAAAGAAGGAACCTTTGAGGATACAAGATCACTGTAATAAACAATGTAGGAAAATCCAAATATGTGGGAGTCTGGCTCAATGAGGGGAGGAAATATCTAGAGGAATATGAGGAGAATATAATTAGAAACGGAAAAGAAATTCATCTATTATAAATCTCAAGGCATTATGGAACTATAATTGATATTAAATGGTTAAAGGTATATAGAAAGGAGTGATGGTGCGAGGACTGTCTTTTGGCATTTGTGTACTGTATATGATACTGTACATTAAATCAGAGGTTCAATCAGGATTAGAAAATCGCCAAAAAAGCGTAGGCAGATTGAGAGGCAATTAGTTATTTGAAATTTGAACGTTGACCGGAATGGATGATACGCAGTGGGCACGGAGTGTATTCAAGTATTTATACGTGAAACTTTTAAACACAAAATGAACAACCCGAACCCGAAAGGTTCCATTTGAATACCTACACACCAGTGATGGAACTGGGCAGACAACTTTAGTGTAAAAGGAAGTGAAAGACGCAGAAAGAAAAATGTGGGAGCTAAGAATGCAGGAAGAATCTGCTCTAACAATGTACAGGACACAACAGGACATAAGAAAGCAAAATGTGTTTGACAATTCACTGGGAAGTTCTTAACTGTTTGAGGCAAGAAGGGAGTTTTGAGGACGCGGACGTATAGGGCTAAATTTCAGGAGAAAGACAGATTATGTGCTGCCTGCCATAATGAGAGCGAGACACTAGGGAATTTGATTTGAAGTGCACGGGGCTTCGTCCTGCCCTTCCTGAAGGAATAACCAGATCTGGCCGGGGCCCTGGGTTTCGCTGGCGACGATGGAAGGACGGAAGAGAAAGGATTACAGTGACAAAGGGGCGATTAGACGATTGGTGGAAATTTTCTAGGGAAAATTGAATGATGCACAACCAACTAGCACTACTGGGGTCAGGCGGTGACAGATGAAAATGGGAACTCCCCCCGCGTGGCTCTGGACCAAAGTCTACAACCCTGTCTGCCAGCGGGTCTGGTCCTGGGGTAACACCGACAAGACATGACCAGAGGAAACTTGGCGATTCTCTCGCCGGGCGGAGGGAAGGGGGATGTTTTTATGGCCAATTCGTCTGGGCCCGCGTCGCACCGGTGCAGTACGGTCCGTGGTACACTGAAGGCAAAAAGGGAAAGGGGAGCTTCCTTCTCTGCCTGCCAGCCTTTCATGTATTAAAGTGAAAAGAGTTTACTGCAGTGGACGGGTGCGGTGTACCCCGAGACAAATAGGCCATTAGTTTTCTTGCCCGATCCACCGAAGGTCCTCCTGGTGATATCCCACACTGCCTGGTGATAGTTAGAGGGAAAAATATCCTTAGATTGGCGGGAGGAATCTTACGTTTGTCTTTTTTAGACTGAAACTAGGTGGCACCAGCTACCGGACCATTACAAAAGGTATAGCCAGTAACGTCCATCCATCCATCAATCGATTCATCCGTCAATCCATGATTTGTGGCGATAACTGGATGAACGCGCTGTAAACATCCCACAACCAAGAAGCTGTAAACATCCCACAACTATGAAAATAACTCTGTCATTACCTGACTTATCTTCCCGCCGTAAATGTGCTCGTCTCCTTATTTCATAAAATCTACCATTACAACTCACTTTTACGCCAGTCCCTCATGCTCCGAACCATCTTATCGCTCAGCTCGTCTTGATCATGCTCATAAGGTTGGCATACCAAGTTACAACACTAACGCATTCAGTATGTCATTCATACCTCGTACGTCAACAGATTGGAACCGCCTTCCGCTTCAATTGCCTCCATCACTGACGTTTCTCTTTTTAAACAAGCCCTTGGTAACAGCACCCTTAGTTGACTGATTTAATTGCCATCATTTTTTGTGTGTTCACTCCCCTCTGAAATGTACTATGTACCTTGAGGGTAAATAAATAAATAAATAAATAAATAAATAAATAAATAAACCAAAATCTACCACCGAGTTTCGATTAAAACGTGATCAAATATTGCTACACGCTCATTTAAAAATTATTTAAAAAGGCGGTGTTTTTTTTTTTAAGAAAGGGGTCTGTTCAAACATTCAAGTATGTTTTTGTTTTGTTTTTTATAAAAAAATATGCAGCCCGTAAGGGCTGTTTCACACATCTGCGTTGGTTGCGTTTGCATGCTACCTAAAGGGAGAAGTCCGCCGAATTTTTGGTAGGCTTCGATTTGGCTGGAAATTTGCAGACCGCATCAATAACCCTTTCTCAACTGATAACCAAAATATTTTATAAAAATAAAAATTTTCCGTGAAGTTATTGAATTTACAAGTTACACCGGCCGCGAGGGTTCCAGGAGGCGACTCTCTACTGGCAACACTGAAAAATCCCTACTTTTCCCCACCCGCGTACGTCACGGATGGGCAAGCGGACGAGCGACTCGGGCAGCCGCGAAGTGGCTTTCCGGGCGCCAGCGATCGAGATTATTTTTTTTGCAGCTTCAAGGTTGAAAGTTCCTCCGCAATGGGTAGCAACCTGTGCTCCGCGATAGATCATAGGAACAGTGCCGGGAAAAAGCTTCTTTTTTACCCTTGTTTTCGTGGGAGAAAAAAATGCGCTTCCAGGCAGTAATGGAGGCCAGCCACGTCAAGGTGCTTTAGAGCGAGCTGTGCGCCGAGAGAACTAGTGTCACGTGAAACATTTTCGCTTATGCTCGGAATACTTTATAGCCGCGTGCTGCGAGTTGAGTATCCTTCAACAGCTGGAACAGCTTCAAGAGCGGCACGCGCAAACTCAAGCCGGTTTTGACCACTATACGACATCCGTCCAAAGAAGAGCGCTAATAATATCGTGAAAAATAGTACACAATCTAGCACTATAGTCGACATTTCGCACAGTCACATTTGTTATTCACAATTAATCCAGTGTTTTTTAATTTTTTTTTTTTATAAACACTAGTTCTGTTTCGGACGTTGAATCTAGCTCGGGCTACTCTCGGAGTCTCACTCATATGGCCGATATGTTGAAGACGAGAAGTGAAACGTCTAAACAAAGTTCAAGTCTGAATTTGGACATGAATTTCGACATACTGCAATATTTGTCTGCTATTACAGGGGTTTATGGAGCAGGTGTTGAGCTCCATTAATATATGATAGAGCCTTTGTCTGGTCTGTCAAATGGTTGGTGTGCTATATTCTCTGCACAAGAAGTGATGAAAACGTCTTTAATTTATTTTATTGCGGAGAAATTTTATATAGGGCTGAAAAGTTTTTTTTAAACCATAAAAATATTGTAAGCAGCCTGAGAGAGTGCAGGGGAGCTGGTAATTAATCGACATCTTGTAGACCCTGAGATGGGGAACGATTTTTTTATCGTTCCCCATCTCAGGGTCTACAAGATGTCGATAAAAATATTAATGTCGTTGAGGGGAGGCATGCAAATTTACAGCTAATGGAAACCGTGCTAAATCAAAACTTAATTTAAAAAAAAATCTTATATTGTATTACTCCCTTTCCATGTGCTCTCGCAGATGAGTGTTTGAACGCGTTGCATACTACTCCAAAAGTAAAAAAAAAAATAGGGTACACGTTTGTTTAGTAACGTTTGTTAACTTATTTTGAAATAAAAGTTTTATGATGTCTTTCTGTACCTTATGCACTATTTTATCAAGCAAATATTGTTTATTTTAAGATGAACAGTGTATTTGTGTATTTTATACGCATTCCATTGCGCTTGATGTTTGGGTTGGTGGTTGCGGAGTTCTTTTAATTGTCATTTTAACACGATCTTCATGACCAGTAACCTGCCATCAGATCTACACGAATGCAGTTCATCCCATTTTATACATTTCATTGTTTACGAAAATCACAGTCTACATGTGTTAGGTCCTAGCCCAGCACGCACATGTTCGTCGTTTTGGAAGGCGAGCAAAGTACGTACCACACGCACGAACGCTGAAAATGGCATCGACCAGAAGCGCTTTTCAGAAATGGTCTATAGATCTTTTGCTAAATTACTTAAGTACCAAGGAGCATATTCATGCCACAAGAGTAGTTACACGTGCTGGTGCCTGCAACAGTAACTTTTCTAAAGAAAATCTAAAACAAATGGCACGTTTCTTCAGGTTATACGAGCGTGTGGGGCACCTGTACCCACATTCCGAGCATTTTCCGTGGTGCTTTGGCAATTTGTCAAAAAAATGTATTGCGTGACACTTCGACCTTTCTTGGGCAGCCATCTTCTAATAAAATGAGAACGGATTTACTAGCGATTTCACGAAACTAGCGAGCCGCGGCATGAGCGTACCGAGTTTCGGTTTTCTCGGTTTTCTCAAAATTCCAGTTGCTCCCGTTTTTTTTTTTTTTATAGTTCAGCACGTAGGCCAAGGTCATACCTTGTGCAAATATAGATTATTATCAACTTCAAATAGCACGAACGCCCAGGTTTTCTCGCTGTTAGCCGCGTGAAAGGCGAGCGCAAGCGTGCCCGATTGCTGGCCGCGCGCCTCGCTACCCAACTGTGACGTCACGCTTGGGTGGCGGGGAAAACTGGGGAAAAACTAGGGAGAACGATGTTTCGGTTTCGGCAGCAAACAAAATACACTTTTTTAATGAACTAGATTGAATCTGAGAGAACGAGTTAGCATTTCGGAATCAGGAAGCCATCCGCATTCAGATGATGCCTTTGGATTAGGTAGCTCGAAAAATCGGCGGACTACACCTTTAACGACAAAGTCACCAGGACAAGCGTTTGCCCTGCACAGCATGGCAAGTGATAAAAGGGGTAGCTTCGCGAAGCGATCCCTAAGCCACGGTTGTTGCGGTGTTTTTGTCGTTGCGGTCGTTTCGGTTGCATCCGAACGCAAGCAGTGCAAATGTGTGAAATAGCTTTTTTGTTTCGCCGGTGCGGGAATAGCAAAAGATCGGGATACGCAGAAACGTCTCTATAAAGCTACCGGTCACCAGCGAATTTAAATAGACGTATTGCTAAATTACCCAAGCTTTAAGGAGCATGCAGGGAACGTAGTTACACGCGCTGCGCATGCTGTCATTGGCAGTAGCTTCTTTTTGAAGCAAAAGTCTAAAACAAATGGCAGTTCGCACGGGCGTCCGCAAATGCCTTTGTGTCATGATTTCTTTAAAAATCTTTGATACAAGTAAGGCGAGCGAGCGCAACGTGTGTAACTACGTTCCCTGCATGCTTTTTAATGCTTGGGTAATTTAACAATAGGTCTATTGGCTCGCCAAGAATGAAGAGGTCATGGAGATACTCGCTCATTTCCAGAGCCAAAATGGCGATCATACAGGGAACCTCCCACTACTTTCTCAAGATCATTTGACTTTATTCAGTGCAACTGATAGGCAATATAACGTCGTGTAACCCGTACGTCACAGCGTCCCGTGACACAAAAACTTTACGCTGTGACGTCAGATCACATGACGTCCATCAATAAACACTACGCGCCTCTCTCTCTCCCCCCCCCCCCATTCCCACTAGAAATGAGTGTTAAACGGCTTCTGAGCAAATTGGTGTGTCATCCCCAACTTTCTCGAACATCAACGCCTCGGCGCATGCACTCAAATGAGAAAT